>APFE031208918.1:99514-118971 GCA_000404065.3 Pinus taeda
ATTAATAATAATATTATAATATTAATTTTAGTTTTAATTTTTGACCTGAGTCTTTTAGTCAAAATTAGCCGTTAATTAGCCGTTGTAATCTCTGCTCAGACTATTTAACATGCTAAGTTGGATCTGGTTCTTCAACTTGTCCTGACGATGAACCACATTGGTTGGTTCAAAACGCGTCGACAAATGATTATCTATGTGATTTCGCCGAAAATCCTCTAAACAATATTCATTTGGTGTCAGAGAAGTTTTGGCTTCAAGGGGATGCCTTTGTGGATGAGGTTTTTTTTCTTTGGCTTGTGGTAGACCTTGTTATAGTGGGAGATCTAAGGGATATATTCTTGTGGTGAAAGGAATTGACTAATAATGGAAAGATGGAGATCAAGAAATTCAATGGTTAGATTTTTGAGTTGTGGAAGCTCAAGATGGAGGATCTATTGGTGGATAATGATCAGTGGATCGTTGTGGATCCAAGTACTAAACCAATGATAATGTCAATAGAAGACTAGAACAATTTGGATTGAAAGGAAAAAAGCACAATACGGTTGAGTGTATCAGATTTAGTATTGTTGAATGTTTCAGGAGAAGATACAATAAAAGCTTTGTGGGACAAGTTAGAGACTTTGTGTTTATGTCTAAGTCCCTAGTTAATAAATTGTTCTTGTGGAAGAAGTTGTATAAACTAAGGATGAAAAATGGAGACTCGGTGACAGAGCATCTAAAAGCCTTCAATGTTGTGGTAAGTCAATTATTATATGTTGATATTAATATTTCAAATGAGGATAACAACATTAGTCTGTTATGTTCTCTACCTGACTCATGGGATAGTCTGGTTGTTGTTATAGGTAGTAATGAAACTACCTTGAAATTTGATGAAATAGTCTCATCATTGTTATCAGAGGAGATGAAATGGAAAAACATGGAGAATCCAAATGAAGATGCCTTGTCTGTGAGAGGACACCTCCAGAGCATAAATAGGAATAAGTCCTCAAGCGGGAGATCTAATTCTAGAGGGAGATCCAAAACTCTAGGAAAAATTGTCACAGTATGCTAGAAATGTGGAAAATAAGGATACTACAAGAAATATTGTAGATCTAAAACTCATAAGAAGGGAAAGGGATTTGATTATGCTCCTTTTGTGGAGTTGAAAACCACCTCAGATGAAGGTGGGGATGTGTACTTGGCTTATTCAACTATACATGTGGATCATGAGGCATGGTTGATTGACTCAAGTGTATCCTTCCATATTACTCCCCATAAGGAGTGATTCTATGAGTATGAGAAATATGATGGTGGTGATGTCTTCCTAGGTGATGACAGGAAGACCAAAAACTTAGGACAAGAAAATTCAAGTTGAAATTCATAGGTGGAAGGATCAGGACACTCCTCAATGTTTTGCATATTCAAATATTGGCGAGAATTCTAATTTCTATAAGCAATATGGATGATGCAAGTGTAAAAACAATGTTCGAGAAAGATGCTTGCAAGATGGTATGAGGAGCATTGGTATTGATGAGAGGAGTTCGGATCAAAAATCTATACAAGTTGTTGGGAAATATTATTATTGATGAGTGCAATAGTTTTATTGTTCCTCAAAATGGAGCAGAAAATCTTCTAGTCTCTAGAGAAAATACTATGTTGTGGCATAAAACACTGGGATATATTGGAGAGAAGGCCCTTCAAATACTACATGGTAATGGTATGGTAGAAGTTATGCTTAATTTTCCTCTCAATTTTTATTTTTTTGAACATTATGTATATGGGAAACAAAATCGAGTGAGGGTTTCCTCTGGTGCTAAGAGGGAAAAAGGTATGTTAGATCTTATGAACAATGATGCATTTGGACTTGTGTCGTTTCCATTGCTAGGTAAATTTGTGCACTACATCTCATTTATAGATGACTTCTCAAGGAACACAAGGATATATTTCCTTAGGAATAAATATGAAGTCTTTGATAGGTTTAAATAATTTAAGGCTATGGTGAAAATCAAACAAAGAAGAAGATTAAGGCATCGAGGATAGATAATGATGGAGAGTTATGCGAGAAGGAATTCGAAGAGTTTTATAAGAAGTGTAGTATAGCACGACAGAACACTACTCCAATAAACACCTCAGCAAGATGGAGTTGCGAAAATAATGAACAGGACGTTGATGGAAAAGTCAAGGAGAAAACCCAATGGTGCTATATTAGGACATGAATGATAGGTAGAGGTAGTGGAGATTGCATGTTACCTGTTTAATAGATCACCTTCATCAATGTTGGAGGATAAGACTCTACATGAGGTATGGATTGGTAAGAAACCCTTCCTCTCACATCTCATGGTATTTGTTTGTGATGCATATGTAAATGTTCCAAAGGAGAAAATAACCAAGTTGGATAGTAAATCTAAAAGGTGCATCTTTATTTGGTATAAAGATGGTTTAAAAGGTTACAAGCTTTGGAACCTAGAAACAAAGAAGGTTGTGTGCACTCAAGATGTGGTATTTAGAGAAGTGAAGGATGTCATGAAACATGATATCCTACCAAGGGAAAAGGAACCAAAGAAGATGGAGTTTGATATGAAGGATGAAGAACCAGACTCCATAGAATAACAAGAATCAAAGGAAGAATAACCACACACTTTTGTTTTGAGGAGATAAATTTGAGAAAGAAGGCAACCAGAGAGGTATGATCCAACTGATTTTTATTCCATTTTTTCTTTATGATCTGAAAATGGGTCTGTTAGGTTTCTTGTCTAACTTACAAGAACCTCTCCCACTTCCAAAGCTTTAAATTTTCCCAATTCTTAATGATTAACCAATGCGGAAATCAGAAATGCTTGAAAATATGGGTGCATGCTTGTATTTGTTTTCAGTTGATTATTTGCTTTAAATTTGTTGTTTGTGATGACATGGGAAGGTACTTAAGCTTATATATAAATGCATATAATAGTAGTTAAAGTAGCAGTAAAAACCAACACATAAGACAACAAGATAATATGGAGTTCACCCTGATAACTTGGGCTACGTCTCCTTGAGCTCTAATCAACTCGATTAGGCTCTCTGGGATTATGGCTTCTATTCTTTTACAAGTGCTAGACTTAACTCCAATGTTTTATACAAGAACATTGGGCTCAGAACACCATCCTATCCCTTGGCTCTTGGAGCTCTTCGGCTTTCTAGCTCTGGCTCTTGGCTCTGGCTCTGGCTCTTGGCTCTGGCTCTAGCTCTTGGCTCTGGCTCTGGCTCTTGCTCTGGCTTTTAGCTCTAACTCTGGCTCTGGCTCTGGTTTTTGCCCTCAACTCTCACTTCTGGCGCTTGCTCTGGCTCTAGCTCTGGCTTTTCTAAACTCTTTCTCTCGACCTTTGTATGCCTCTATGAATCGCTTGACCTCCAAGCAACTCCAACAACAATATGTTGTTGTTAATTGGGCTCTCTGGCTCTGCGACTCTACCTCCAACCTCTGGTGGCTTTGCATATGGCAGTGAGCTCATCTTTGGTTTTTTTGCTTCCAAGTGTGCTTACTACTTCCCCCTCTCCTTCTCCGTTTTCTGTTCTCTCTGTTCTTGGCTTAAGGCCAATCTATCTCACGATTGTTTGAATCCCTTCTTTCAACTGTTGCAGTCACTGCATCAACTCACAAGGAACATGGCCACCTGTTCCATAATGAATAAGTGTCAGGTTCCCCAAAAACACTCGATCGTTTGAAACGGTCATTATTTCCTTTTACTCCAAGAATGCCCACGAACACAAATCTCTGCCAAATCATCGTCTACATCAGACTTCAAGCCTTTATGCGTCGTAGCTTAATTCTCCATCGGGTCCGGTCTTCCATCGGGTGCAATCTCCACCGTTAGATCTGAAGCTCCCAGATCATGCGATATTTTCTCATTTCGCGTGGTTGACTTGCTCGACCATTAGCATGCAATGAGCAGCAGTTTTCTCTCTCATCTGCCGGACACGCGTCAAACGCTGAATGGAATTGCTCATTTTCTCCAAATCCGCTTACCGCCCAAGGATGCCCCCGATATACTGCCAGTTTTGGAGCACGGGACCCGCCTTTTTCCTTAGCGCTTTCCCCACGGTTTTCCCATCTTCCATGAGACCGATCGCTCGTGGCTTTTCCTTCTCGAGGGGTTTTTCCCAGCGATGCCTGATTAGCGCTTCGCGCATTAGAAATGACCTTCGTTTTCTGATCTCGATTCCCCAAGTGCTAGTTTGCGCCACTGCGCGGTCTCCATGGGCCTCGGTCAGAGTACTTTGACCGAAGGTCCTTATTGCTCCGTGTTGGCTGCAAATCATCATTGTTCAGAGGTTATTTCTGATAGGCTTTGACATCCTCAAGAATTTAAACTTCAGTATGATTTGTTACAGAGTTCGAGTAGCTTTAAGAGAGTTTAAGGACCCAATTTTGGATCACTCCTTCCCACTAAAAGAACTTTTGGTCCACAAAAAGACTGATATACTAATCTAAACAGTGAATGAGAGTAACAACACCCTCTTCCTTCAGCCTCCCTACAGTTGCCTTCGCATAATGCCTCTGAGCCAAAATATCTGACCACTTCCCTTCTTGGATGGGTTGGTCGCCTCGGGAAGAACTGTTTTTCCTCCTTCACTTCATGCAGAACTTCTGCTGTGAAGTTTACGGAAGGTAGTTTGAACTTCTTTTCCTTGATCATTGATCCAAGGTGGCTCAAACAAATGTGAAGTACATTTGCTCCACAAGACTTTCATTTGTACCTATTTGAAAAGCTGCCAATAACAAATGTTAACAACAGCAAGCATACAGACAACAACTACATGGGATGACTCCTGCTTCAACAAAGAAATAGATTTCACATCTTGTGAACCCTTCCATGTCTTGTCTCTGCATACAAATGATTAACTAGATATCAAGCCAATAAAACATGCCCTTAAAACAAATGGCCCTTCAAGTCAAGCATGTAGGAAAAAGACCTTTAGGACTCTTTTCTAAAAGATAAAACACCTCATTGTCACCTCCATTTTGGAGACCAAGTTAACTTCTCCCAAGCCAACATCACATGCATCTCATGCTCATGCATGCATTTCTTCTATCAACTTTCGCTTAAGTACATTATACTTTCTAAGATGAAATGAGAACACTGTTGCAGCAATAAAGTGAGTTTCATACTCAACTTCTTTCCATTTACCATTTTGGTAAGATCCTGCAACTTGCACTTATTCCACAAAGAAATGCAAACAGGTGCATCACTAGACATGCAACCTTAATTGGATAAGAATTCTAACCATTTCTTACCAGTCAATTTCAAAGGTCCCTCCTTTGTTTGCACATCAGCATCAATATGTGAATCATCCTGAACCACATCAATCATGGAATATTTATTTTCATCCCTGCCATTTTCTTTTTCCACCTTCTCCTTTAGCTTTGGTGGAAGCAATGCTGGATTCAAAGTCCAACATCTTTCGGTAATATGCCCTTGCTTATGGCAGTAAGTGCAACACATGTGCATCCTTTTGACAGCATGATTTGCCTTGTCCTATGGACCGTTGGCTACTTGCTTCTTTTCCTTCAAAAGTTTCCTGTATGTGGCCATCCTCTTCCAACATATAGAAACATAATGGTTATCCAACCCACAAAAGGAACATGCAATTCTTTTTCCATGCTTTACAAAATCAAAAGGAATGTTTTTAGAACCAGATTTATACCTGCCTCTTTCACCTTTATTACCTTCATGAGGAGGTGAGAAAAATGAAGAAGTAGCTCCCTTTGGAGCACTATTACTTTCTTCAAGGCTGTCAAGGTTTCCACAACTCTCTGGTTCAAGCGTGTGCTTCTGAACACCTGTATCAGGCGAATGATGTTCTGAGCTATTGCATTCCTCTTGAATGCAATCCTCACACTCGGAGGTAGAGAACCAGCAATGAAACTCCTTTTTGGAACTGTTTTAATGGCCTTCATTGTAGCTTTGGAACTTTCTCCATAAGACTGTCCATAGCCAAGACCCAAATACTTAGGCCTTTCCTCAACCATTATTGGCTCAATAATACCTTGTGCATGTTTGCCCAATCCTTTTCCTTCATAGCCCATCTTGGACATTAGCTTGGAACCTATGCCTCTAGTATGTTTTTCAAAAGAGACAATATGAGCATTCTAAGAAGAATTTGGAGACAAACAGGAATGGTTTACCTCTTCTTCAAGCTGATACTTGGCCAAGGCTTCTTTTGCAACAAAAATTTGTGACTCCAATTCATGCATCCTTTTCAAGTTCATATTTGCAATATGAAGTTGCCTCTCCATTTCCTGCAATTTGCCAGAAAGCATCTAATTCTCTTCCTCCACGGAATTCAACTGCTCTCTAAGTATGCTGCTCTTCCTTCCATCCTCATACATTTCTCTCAACATATCCATCATGGTGGACAAATCTTGCTTCATGTCTCCATTAAAGGAACTTCGGGAGCAAGAAGAATTTGAGAGCTCACTTGTGGAAGTTGTCATTTTCAAAATGCATAAAAGAACTTCAAACAAGACTGTTAAAGAGCTTATCCAACAACCTTGTTGCAACAAACCTCTTGTGCTTCAAGGATTGCCTTGAGGTCCTTTGGGGTAGAAGAATGTCTTCAGCCCTTCTTCCTTCTTGTCCTTCCTAGACTGAGCTATCAATAGCTTTCCCTTCGCCTCTACAAACTCAAGCAATAGTCAGTCTGCAACCAAGCATACAATCAATGAGGCAATCAATCCTTGACTGTCCAAACACCTTTTAGATAAGAAATTCTTTGCCTTGTCAATCAAGCATTCAGATACAACCTTCTCTGAAGGTGGGGTTAATCAAACCTAAGCTCTGATACCACCTAATCTGAAAATGGGGCTCTTAGGTTTCTTGTCTAACTTACAACAACCTCTCCCACTTCCAAAGCTTTAAATTTTCCCAAGTCTTAATGATTAACCAATGTGGAAATCAGAAATGCTTGAAAATATGGGTGCATGCTTGTATTTGTTTTCAGTTGATTATTTGCTTTAAATCTGTTGTTTGTGCTGATATGGGAAGGTACTTAAGCTGATATATAAATGCATATAATAGTAGTAAAAGTAGCAGTAAAAACCAACACATAAGACAACAAGATAATATGGAGTTCACCCTGATATCTTAGGCTACGTCTCCTTGAGCTCTAATCAACTCAATTAGGCTCTCTGGGATTATGGCTTCTATTCTTTTACAAGTGCTACACTTAACTCCAATGTTTTATACAGGAACATTGGGCTCAGAACACCATCTTATCCCTTGGCTCTTGGAGCTCTTTGACTTTCTAGCTCTGGATTTTGGCTCTAACTCTGGCTCTGGCTCTTTGGCTCTGGCTCTGGTTCTGGCCCTCAACTCTCGCTTCTGGCACTCACTCTGGCTCTAGCTTTGGCTTTTCTAAGCTCTTTCTCTCGACCTTTGTATGCCTATGTGAATCACTTGAACTCCAAGTAACTCCAACAACAATATGCTACTATTAATTGAGCTCTCTGGCTCTACTGCTCTGCCTCCAACCTCTGGTGGCTCTGCCTATGACAGTGACCTCGACTCTGGTTTTTCTGCTTCCAAGTCTGCTTACTGCTTCCCCCTCCCCTTCTCCTTTTTCTGTTCTCTCTGTTGTTGGCTTAAGGCCAATCTATCTCACGACTATTCGAATCCCTTCTTTTGGTTGTTGCAGTCACTGCATCAACTCACAGGGAAAATGGCCACCTGTTCCATAATGGATAAGTGTCAGGTTCACTGGAAACACTCGATCATTTGAAACAGCCTTTATTTTAGTTTACTCCAAGAATGCCTGTGAACACGAATCTCTGCCAACTCATCGTCTACGTCGGACTTCAAACCTTTATGCACTATAGCTTAATTCTCTGTTGGGTCCGGTCTTCCATTGGGTGCAATCTCTGCCGTTAGATCTGAAGTCACCAGATCCTACGATATTCACTCATTTCGCGCGGTTGACTTTCTTGACTGTTAGTGTGCGATGAGTGGCGGTTTTCTCTCTCATCCGCCGGGCACATGTCGGGCGCTGAATGGAATCGCTCGTTTTTCTCCAAATCCACTTACCGCCCAAGGATGCCCCGGATATACTGCCGATTTTGGAGTGCAGGACCCACTTTTCGCCTTAGCGCTTTCCCCACAGTTTTCCCGGCTTCCATGCAACCAAGCACTTGGGGCTTTTCCTTCTTGAGGAGTTTTGCCCATTTGCGCTAATCGCGCATCAGAAATGACCTCTGTTTTCTAATCTGGATTCCCCAAGTGCTAGTTTGCACCACTGCGCGATCTCTATGGGCCTCGGTCAGAGTACTATGACCAAAGGTCCTTGTTGCTCCATACTGGCTGCAAATCATCGTTGTTCAGAGGTTATTTCTGATAGGCTTCGACATTCTCAAGACTTTAAACTTCAGTATGAGTTGTTACAGAGTTCGGGTAGCTTTAAGAGAGTTTAAGCATCCAATTTCAGATCACTTTATTATTATTGATGATGATCCTAGAAATATTAGGTAGGAAATGGATTAAGAGGATGGACAACTCTAGAAAAAGGCCATGGTTGAAGAAATGAAAACCTTGGACAAGAATGAGGCTTGGGATCTGGTGGAGTTTCCAGCTGAAAGAAAACCCCCTAGAAGCAAATGGATGTTTAAGAAGAAGATGAATGTAAAAGGAAAAGTGGTCAATTAGTAGCAAAAGGTTATTCCCATATGTTGGGACTTGATTTTGGTGATATTTTTTCTCCTATTGTCAAGTTAGCTTCTATTATATTACTTTTATTTGTTGCTCCTACTTTTGATTTTGAGGTAGAACAGATGGATGTGAAACATTCCTACATGGGGATCTGGAAGAAGAGATCTTCATGATGCAAGTAGAAGGATTTGCAATGAAGGGTAAGAAAGAACTAGTCTATAGGTTAAAAAAATATTTGTATGGGTTAAAGAAGTCACCAAGGATGTGGTGTAAAAAAATGATACACATATGTAGGGACTTGGATTCATAAGGAGAAAATCAGATCACTATTTGTATTTTAAATTAGTTGGTGATCACATTATTTATTTGGTCTTGTATGTAGATGATATTTTGTTGATAGGAAATGACAGAGAAATTATCTAGGATGTCAAGACCAAATTGTCCTCTAAATTCAACATGAAGGATCTTGGTACTGCAAACTTTATTTTGGGCATGGAAATGAAAAGAGATTGTGAAAAGAGGAAGCTCTAGTTAAATCAAAGGATGTATGTTGAGATAATATTGCAAAGGTTTAATATGTAGGATGGTAAAATGGTGAAGGTTCCTATTCCTATAGGTGTAAATTTATTTGCAAAACAATGTCCCAAGACACGAGAAGACGAAAAGTACATGTCTCATTATCCATATGTGAGTGCATTAGGAAGCTTGATGTATGCAATGGTTTGTACTAGACCATACATTGCACATGTAGTTGGAGAATTGAGTAGGTTTATGTCAAAACCAGGGAAGGATCATTGGACAATAATAAAGTGGGTTTCCAGGTATCTATGTGGCACTATTGATTATGGTTGGTGCTACCAAGGAATACCATGATTGGACAGAGTGTATATATATGTGGCTTGGTTGATGTAGAGTGGGTTGGAGATTTAGACCAGAGAATATCTACATGTGGTTATGGGTTTAACCTATTTGGAGGAGCCATTAGTTAGATGAGCAAGATACAATATTTAGTGGCACTTTCAACTACAAAAGTTGAATACATGCAACCACCATGCAAGCAAGGAAGCAATTTGGTTACATAGATTATGTTGAGGTATGGGGTTAGTACAATAATCTATAAGGATATATTATGACAACCAAAGTGAAATTTTCTTAGCAAAGAACCTTGCTTATCCTTCAAAAACAAAGAATATTGATGTTCAATATGATTTTGTGAGGGATATGGCTGATTACGAAAAGGTGTTGTTGGTAAAGGTTGATACTTTGAAAAATGCTACAGATGCATTGACAAAGTCTATGAGCATTGAGAAGTTTTATTGGTGTAGAGAAATAATAGGCATCATTACCTTAGACCAGTGACTGTGTACTCTTGTGGCCCCCTATGTGCAAAGAAAACAACAAGTGGGAGAATGTTGGGTATGTGTTATATTATTTGCATGATTAGTCGTATGTGTGATTCAATGCGCCAAGTGCGGTGGGGGGGGTTCACATGGGGCTTTTGCAAGGGGTGGTAGCTCCCTTGCACGAGGTTCAACGTAGGACATCGAATTTTTATTTGGGGTAGACCCACCCATGGTTTTGAGCATGGTTTTACATATAATGATGGTTTTCAAGCCCATGGTTTTGGGTTCCAGGAGAAAAATCTTTGTGTATAATTTATGTTCTTTCCATTGTATATTTTTTGTTTTTTGTTTTTTTTTGTTTTTTTAAGAATTCGTTTGCGAGTATTATCAGTACATGGTTAAAACCTTCACACAATCTGTATCATCCACTAGCAAGCCCCAATTAACTGTTGTCAAGCCTAAATCAACACCATTTCTCATGTAGTCACCTTAGCTAAGATTTATGATAAGTGAGGAAAATTATTATATGTCACTGATCAGATATTTAAAACTAGTTGGTGAGAAGTGCCTAATGAATAACAAGTTTACTAAAAATGTAGAGCAAATTTCCCCCAAGTCAGACATCTTGCCTTAAGAGCCAAAAATAAAATCCATTCTTTTGCATGAGTAAACATGAGTAAACCTCAGTTGGAAAGTCCATACACCTTTGGCCTAGTCCTCCAATAGTATAGGCATGGATTGGAACATTCCAAGTAAAATCTCTAGTTTTTATTGTGGTAAAAGTTTTTGTCTATTTTTATTTACTAGTAAGGAGGAAAGAGGTCTAATTTTTAGATTGGGTCCCGATATCTTGGGTTCCAAGGGAATGTTCTTCTCCCATTCGATCCTTGATAAATTTGATCCAAACATGGAAATATTAGTTTCCCTTGTATGTGTTAGGTTGTTGCATCCCCTCATCATCTTTTGGGATGAACCCTCTCTTAAATATATTAGAGATACATTGGGTTGTTATATTGATCACACTAAGCTAAAAGCAAATGTTTATTCATATGTTAGAATTTGTGTGGAAATGTATTTAAAGAAGGGCCTTCGAAAGGAAAGACAAATAAATATGGAGGGTTGGAGTCATCTTTAAGCCCTTGAATACATGTAGATCATTTTCAAATGTGATTCCTACCATATGTATGGACACGTTGGAAAGAGTTTCCTAATAATTAAAAAAACACAACTCCCTTCAAATTAGGATTTAACTTCTTAGAAAAATAATGAACGTGAATCTTTTAAACAAATATCCTTAAGGTGAAAAAAGTATCAATTGAAGGAGCCACAATATACAAAATGACCTTCATTAAGCCCATCCAATCCCTCCAAAAACATATTTGAAGTTCTTGAAAATCCAAAGGAAGTAGAAGAGGAAAGGGGTGGGATTGACCCTCCAAATATTCATTCAAATCCTAAAGTGAGTTCATCTCTTGAGATTCAAGTGGAAATAGAGAACATGGTGCAAAAAATCCTAGAAGGACCCCCATCATTGGTAAGAATTGTAATCCTCCTAGAAAATAAATTGTAAGTAGAAAATGAGGAATTAGGGGAAGAAAAGGCGGAAGAGGAGGAATTAATAGGTGAAGAGGAAGACACAAATATGGATGAAAAACATGATCGTGAAGCTTCCAGTTCCCCTTTCTCTATAGAAGTCTTGAATAAATACTTGCATCCCTCTCCCCTGCTAACAAGAGGAAGGAAATCAAGTTGAGAACAAATAGAAAGAAGTGGAATTGCATATTTTTTGGGTTATCAATGAAATATGGACTCTATCATGTTTAAGGGGGCGAACTCTCCAAAAAGGATAACTATATTTTATTTTTGCAATTATCTAAGCAAACATTTCATTAAAATTTATTCTTATGCTCAAGAAATAGTAAAAATTAGTTAGTAGGAAAATATATGGATCATTGCATTTCATCCTTTCGATGGGAGAAGGATTGTTGTGCAACCTAATCTCTTCTCTAAACTCAATGCTACAACTTCTATATGTACTCAAATGATGTATAATGTGGCTCCATTTTTTTTATAATACAAATATAATGATATTCCTAAACACAAAATAATAATAATCAATGTCATGTATCATAAATGGAGTTTCCCATTCTCTTCATTATATTAAATGGATAGAAACTAATCACTTGAATTTTTTCATGATTATAAATTTGATTAATTTTGATCATCCAATTTATTTTTTATGTAATTTTTCCAAATTATTGCATATCAATGAGGCAGACCTTTGAAGACCTTTGAACTATTCTTAAGGTGACATTATGAGCTCTATTCAAACCCAATATTTGTTGACATGGAGTTGGGTTTTTTTCATATTAGTACCTTGCCAACCTTGATAATCATTAGCTCATAAAGAGTCAAGCACTATTTGAACCTAGATGAATAGGATAACGTTCTTCCTCTCAACCACTTAAACTAGATCACATAATGTACAATTTATTTATAAGAAAAAATAATTGATATTCATTGTATTTTACAATAAATTTGAATGATTTTACCTATTTTGTACTCTCTTTTTTTTATGTGTAATTGTGGAGAGAAAAGCATCAACATTGATTTGGAGTAAAATTGTCAACCTAATTTTCTGGTGGGTTAGAAAACTATCTACCCATAATTCTCTCCTCGTAGGGTACCCTATAAACCAACACACACTCTTAAATATATAAATCTTTTTCTTTCTTTTATGGTTTTCTCTCCGTAACATGGATCCTAATTTAATATATATTATATAAGATAAGTTGGTTTATGAGGAGAAAACCATAAATGGAGGATAAAACTTGCACATAAACATAGGAAAAATATGAACTTCAAATATTGAGGTTTTGCATACTAAGCATGAAATAGATTGTTTAAATTTCACAAATGTTTTCTATTGCTCCATTGGAATGTTTATATTTTCATAGATGGAACAAAGCATGTGCAGGGTAATATATTGTTCAAATAAAAGAAAAATTATTCCCTCTTAATCCTCTATTAGTAAACTAAATTTATTAATAAAGATGATATTGAAATAACTGCTAAGTCAAACACCAAATTGGTGTATCCAACACCCCTTATTTGTTGATGAAGGGACCTACCTCCCTACAACGGTTTGACCATTAAAGTTTACGAAGGTGTACACATTCTTTTTTTTTCTTTTAACCTAAACTGAAAATATATTTATATTTCATAAAATTTGTGCTTGGGGGCACAATTGTACAACCTTTGCAAGTATTTCCTACCGATCTAGACTAATTAACATTATAGTAAGCAACAAAATTCTAAAATTATAATCGAAAACTACACCCTAGAATATGCATGGGGATGTTACGGTATTTTAAAAATGCTAGCTTGTAGATCCTAAAAAAAAAAAAAATAGAAATTGACACTTACAAAACATGGTTTATAGGCGGGCTTAAGGAACTGGGGTTAAGCTTAGAACCCCATCCACTTTAAGGTTTCCTTTTGTTAGATGGACTCTCTCATTCATAAGGAGGTTCAACTTCTTGTTGTTCTGCCTATGGACATGAATAAATGATTTGGAGTAAAAGCTTCCTAGTAGTATATCATAGATCTTTTTTATAATAGCTTGGAGTTTGTTGTCAGACGAAAGAGAGTCATTGATGAGTTGACGCAAAAGAATGGTAGAGTCACCAATGATAATGAGATCTTGAATGTTTCTCTTTGTAGCGAGAGAAAGACATTGTAGAAGTGCATAGGCTTTTTCTTGGTTGTTTGTGACGATTCCTAGACCCTAGCAAAAGGGGTATTCCCATTGATCCTTGGTGTGATAGATCACCTGCCCCTCCCCCCCACTCTTGCCACCCTTGAGTTGTACATATTCTACCCCCTTTGGAGTTGAACTAATAACCTTTTACAAAAAAACACACATTCTTAACCATTTGGTCCACTCATTTATTATCACATAAAATATTACATTTTAAAATATTTATGAATAATTCAAATATAAACACTTCACATTTGTGTCCTAAAACTGATTATGCTTGGCTAAGACCTCGTCTTCCTCAAACATAAGGAAATTGGTTAATAACCTAAGTCCTAGAGGCATATGGTAAGAGTGAAAGTCTGCGCCTTTATGGATCACCACCGGGTAATTCCAAGTGGTGTGGTTTTCCTTGAATAACAATGATGAGTCAATCTGTATTCAAGAATAACAATCAATAATAATTGTCCCACTCTTAATTTGAGAATTAAATTATGATATTTTTTCTTACTATATAAAAAAATCTTTATCCATAATTACTCTTTTAATTTAAAATTAATAAATTATTTATTTAAATATAATTAAAAAAAAAAAAAAATTCCCAACCAATAAAAATATATTTCATATTTCAACATTGGCAAACATTCAACCTCCCTATTCTAAATCAATTTAAAATATGATTTAACAAAAATTGAAGTTCTATCATAGTTAAGACTTTTCCAATAACGAGAACACATTTGCTGATCACGGCAAGAGCTAACCAGCCTGCCATAGGGCATTAAATGACTAGGTAGCTGCATGCCCTTTAACTTTATAACACATCCGCATGCATAACGAGATAAATGAAAAATAATGGGTGTGTTATAAAGTTAAAGGGCATGCAGCTAACCAGTCATTTAATGCCATATGGCACGCTGGTTAACTCTTGCCGCTGATCACAACCGAAATGGTTAAAAATGTAACATTCTAAATCCCTGTGGTCAAACTCCATGTGAAATGTCCAATCATCAAATTTTTAATATAATAATTTCAAATTTATATTTTAATCTCCACTCATCAAAACAAGTGGAAAACCACTTTACGAGTTTGACTCTTTTAGTATTCTAAATACTCAAAACATATTTATGCTAAATTAGAAAAATGTCGGTGCAAATTTCCGCTTATCGGGAAGGACAATAATTGGACCTGGATATCATAAAAATATATAATATTGATATTTATAGAGAAACAAATGAACATGATGATATCAAGTGAGTGTAATGAATGTTAATTTAGATGTTTTTTTATTAAAGGGGGCTATGATTGCAAACCAAGATATTCTTTTGTTAATCCCTATAAAGTTGGTCAATTAGGATAATTAATATTAAAAATTTAATTTAAAGTTAATTTCAGGTTTTTATTGGTTGTGTAATTTTGTTTTGTATTTATGTTTCTATTTTGGAATAGTATTAATTTAATTATTAATAATTAATAAGTAAATAGTAGGATTTACTAATTGGGGTTATGTCAAGTGGTTGGGTGGAAGGAATGGAATCTTCTCATCTAGGTTCAATTCATATGAAATGAAATGAGTGAGTTTTGGTTTTGGGGGCATGTGGTATTTATGCAATAATTAATAAGTAGATAGTAGGATTTACTATTTGGAGTTATCTCAAGTGGTTGGGTGGAAGGAATGGAATCATCCCCACTTAGGTTCAATTCAAGGAATGGAATCATCCCCACTTAGGTTCAATTCATATGAAATGAAATGAGTGAGTTTTGGTTTTGGGGGCATGTGGTATTTATGCAATAATTAATAAGTAGATAGTAAGATTTACTAATTAGGGTTATCTAAAGTGGTTGGGTGGAAGGAATTGAATCCTCACCACCTAGGTTCAATTCATATGAAATGAAATGAGTGAGTTTTGGTTTTGGGGGCATGTGTTATTCATGGTATTGGCCCATGGTATTATAACAAACCCTATTTACAAATTAAGATCCTTCATAGTTAAGAATGTTGTAACATGTTTTCTTAAATGTATTTATATTCAATTTATATATTAATTATTTTTATACTATATAACAAGTGTTGTATGGAAGCATAGGCCCTGCCACACAAATTTGCAAAAAGTTATTCCTTAGTTATTAACTTGAACCAAGTGATTACAGAAGCATTTAATTCAAGAGTGTAACAATATACATTATTCAAAAAGTTTATCTTATATTGATATTAAAAGTTTGAATCCCACTCAACAAAATGAAGACATTTCGTCACAAGTGAATCCAAGAGTTAAGCTTTGCTCAAATATAATTGTAATAATGGAATCCAACAATCTTATAAAAAGTAAAAATGAAATGTATTATTGTTTTGTTTTATTGTATAGAGAAAAAGTATACATAACATTTTATATTAAATAGAACGGTTATATTTAAGCATCGTATGTATGAAAATTACATTTTATATGTGCTTTAAGCATTCTGAAAGAGCCTTCAACAAACTGCATCAAAATATAAACATCATATCATAGTGTGAAACATAAATACAAAAACATAAGAAATCACTAAATACAACTGCAAAGAGCGACTATCCCATCATAGAGTTCAAAAAATAGAGTGCAATATGTTTGGTTGTTACATCCCAAGTGAAATATACATATATGTACATAAAACAGATCAAAATAAAAAAAGTTGGAGAGACAAATCAAAGTCAAATTAAACCAACAAAGGATCGTCCATAAATGGCCCATGGAAATATCTGTAATGTTGGTGCTCTTTGAACTCTTCTATTTTCCATGTTTCCACATTCTAAGGAATGCCTTCTTTGGACAAGATATCATTTGTCCCATTTCTTTCCCTGTAAATTCGAGAAACATATATACAATCAAAAGATTGCTTCAACATGAGAATCTCCTCCAGAATAGGACCAAGAGTGTGAACATGACATCTAGAAATATCATTGAAATAGTTAACAATCGACTAAGAGTCTCAAAAAATTTGAATACGACAAATCTCATTTTCAATGGTGAATAGAAGGAGAAGCTTGAGACTCATAATTTTAGCGAAATTATTCGTTCCCAGACCCAGACCAACTTTCATAAAATAATAATGATTGTTTGAAAGATACAAAGCAATTCCATCCCCACACAAACCTTCCTTGGAAGTTGCTCTGTCGAAGAAATCCCACCAGAGAGAAGGATCAAAGGACTCTTTAGTAACATTACGCCGACGAGAGGGAGCATTGGGATCAACAAAAAGGGAAAAAGATGGTACAACTTTTGCAATGACAATATCCGGAACAGAGGATCTTTCCAGAAAAACTTCAACATTATGAACCAGCCAGGTACCACAAGAAATGAGAAGAGGCAAAGCTCTGAGCTTCTTTGGAAAAACTAAGTTCCACCGTAGGCCCAAGGCCTCCACATAAGAATCACATTTCCATTGAAGATTTTCCCCCATCATGGCTATTGCATAGGACCAAACAACAAAGGAAACAGAACAAAATAAGAAAAGGTGATTGAAAATTTTGACAATTTATTTGTAGAGAGGACACCATGATGGCCCAATAATACCAGGTCTGATAAGCATATCCCCAGCAGGCACTCTATTGTCCAGCGAGCACCATTGGAAGAGATGGGATTTTTCTGGGCATTTGATTTTCTAGAGCTTATTCCATCACTAGGCAAGATTTCCAGGCATTTATTATCAATTAAGAACACATAACCCGATCTAGGAGTGTAGATTCTTGACTTAGCATGGGCCCATACGAGCATGTCCTCCTTGTTCCTGATATGAACATGAGTCGCGTTCAAACAATTAATGAATAAGTTCCATAATCTTGACCATTCCTCTAGAAGATTGAGTTGACATGTTGACATCCATCCTTGTCTCCAAATTGATGACCTTGCTTCGTCTGCCACATGAGCTAAACTTAGATGACCTTGAGCTTATAGAAAAGCCACAAACTTAGGAGGAAGCAAGTGATTTTGATGGTAACCAACCGAAGGGCCGATACCAACACATAATTGAGAGCTATCACCAACTTTCCAAACTAGACCCCATTAAATAACAGGGAAGGACTGCAATAATTCCTTCCAAATAACAGAAATTTTAGGTCTTCTTTAGTCAAGGGCCTGAATATGCTCCATTAAAGACCATAAATGAATGTATTTCATTGATACCACTTCAGTCCAAAAATGATGCAAGGAGATTAATACCCAACCCACCTTACCTTCCATAGATCTAATAAAGAAATGAATATTTTTTAGCCCCCAACATCCCTAGGATTTGGGAAGGGAGATTCTATCCCATTTAACCCACACAAATATACGACCTTATTTTTTACCAACCTATAAATACTTGCAACAAATTTTTTGAATCCTAGAAAGAGTTGATTTAGGGATATAGGATAAGGAGGACTATAAAACTAGAGTTTCTTCCAATACTAATTTTGTAAGAATCAACTTGCCAACTCTAGAAAGCCATCGAAAACTCTAAGAGTTAATCTTGTTTTCTAGCTTGGCAAGGGGCCAATGCCAATATGCCTTTTTGTAATCATTTGGCTTGAGGTGAAATCCAAGATATTTGAGACCACTTTCCAAAGGATAAAACTAAATTTGAAGGGTCTGACTAGCAACTCTTACTTCCACCTCCAAGGGACCATTAAAAAGGACAACATATTTGGCATAGTTAACCATCATACCCATTGCTGATTCAAAGAGGGCAAGGGCCTACTTAATAGAATCTAAGACTTGTCTCGAACCATCACAGAACAAAAGAACATCATCGACAAATAACAAATGAGTGATGAAGCATAATCCAACCACCTTAATGCCTTTAAGGGATCCTCTACGCTTGACATCCATAAGAAACCTACTGAGACCTTCAGCCACAACAAGAAAGAGTAATGGAGATAGAGGGTATCCATGCATGAGGCCCCTTTATGCATGAAAAGAATGAGAGGCTAGTCCATTAGTAAGAGAAATAAAGGACGCCAATGAGATACAACTCATCACCTAGTTAATAAAAGGAACATCAAAGCCAATTAAGTTAGAATCAAATGAATGTAAGACTAGTTGCACCTATCATTCCCCCGATGTGTAAATCTCATTTGTGCACTTGAATCAACACTCGCTTCATCCAAAGAGCTTTAATATTTTGGTCAGAGGTAAATTCAACCAACTAGTTTTTCCATTTGGTGAAGTAGGTCATTGCACCCCACTTAAAGTTGGTAGGAAAATGATTTAGTTTTTATCTTTTCCCTACCATGTATAGTATACTAAACCCGTTGACAGGGAAGAACAAATGGAAATGTGGGGAACTCCATTTGAAATCAAAGGAAGGAATTCAACATATTTCTCATCCAATTCAAAATTTTCCCCAAGAAGACTACAACTATATGCAACTGAACCAAGGTGTAACTAGGTAAGTGTAACTCTAACTATAACTTTAACTATAACTATTTAAGGATTCTTCTATTAAATTATTATTAAGTAATACTAAAACGTCCAATATTTGGGTACAAGAATTGAAAAAACATTTACATTAATGAAGTTCATGTACCCTTGGGAAAATATAGTTGCACAAAGCTTGGTTATGGCATAAAATTAAGCTAAAATAATGATTATTTCATTATTCTCCATTGCACATGTCATGGAGGTCGAAATAAGACATTCAAAATATGAATCAATGCGACGATTACAAATTGGTTTTTTTAATAATGTT
>APFE031208918.1:122228-188508 GCA_000404065.3 Pinus taeda
ATATTATTAAGAACTTGCTTGAATGCATCTTAACTCTCGATCTACCAAGCACCAAGATGAATCAAATCTCTAGAGGTGGAAACTTTTTCTTAAGTTTTGCATTCAAAAATAGGTTTGCATCTTGAAAGATTTGATTTGTGGCTTAATTATTTTTTATGATTTTTCTTTTTAATTTTAGCAATGTGAAATGTATCACGAGGTAAGCGTTTGCATGCCTATCCACATTTATCATCAATTTAATTTATATGGTTGTGCTAGTTAAATATTTTGATGATAACAATCACGTTTTATCTATAAATAATATAATGATTTAAAATTTCTTTGATTGTAATGATTTTTTTTTAGTGATTTAATTTTTTATTGGTCCTTTATCTCTATTTAAAGAGTATGAAGAATCATTTGTTAATGATCAATATGCAAGCAATTTTTTTTTAACATTAATACACTACCTTCATTACCATGGACTATTTTCCCTCTTTTTAAAGGATTTTGATTGTAATGATTTTTTATTAGTGATTCATTTTTTATTAGTCCTTTATCTCTATTTAAAGAGTATGAAGAATCATTTGTTAATTATCAATATGCAAGCATTTTTTTTAACATTAATACACTACCTTCATTACCATGGATTATTTTCCCTCTTTTTGGGGATTTTGTTCATGTATACACTAGTGTCATTATCTTTGATTATTGTGTGAGTGAATATCTTCTTGGTGTTCAATCCTATGCAGGTAGCTATGCATTTCTCTAAAATAGTAGTAGGGCACATATGAGTTTCAATCCCTTTTAATTGAGATCTTAATAGCATGCAATATATACAAAATTATTTTTGGGTGGATTAATGTTTAAGTTTGTCCTTTGCACTATTAAGCCTAATAGTTGTCTTGCATGCACAAAGCATTGTTTAGTTTTTGTGATTTCCAAGAATTTCTCGATATATTGGATCATTCCTTTATATTTGTAACGTTGTTTTCAAACATTAAGGTAATTTTTTTTTTTTTTTGGAAAGGAATCTATTTTCCCTATCTAAGAGTTCAAGAAATGGGTAACATACTTTGTTTATAAGGTTATTGGTTCGTTCGATAAGTTTGCACTCCCTTATTGATATGTGCATTCTCTTTGATTAGCAATAATAAATAGGCAATTGGTAGGCTTATCTCATTATGCCTTTCGTTTTTTTGGTAAATACTAATATTTCTCGTGTTTATTTGAGTTTCATACAAGTTGGTTGGGATTTTTCTTCTTTTCTTTGTTTTAATGTTTTTTTTTGGTTTGTTTCAATGTTTTTTTGAGAGTCATTAGATCTTATATCGCATTGTGGTTATTGGAAACATATTTTGGGAGGTTCAACTTTTTGTTGGATCTCGAGCCTTCAACATTATTTTCTTACTAGCAACTATAAGCTCCTCCTATGCAAGCCTCTTTTCTCAATGATATTTATAGTTTTCCTTCATTTTTGAAGGGGCACAACCTCTTTGATCATTAGCCACTTACAAGGGAATGACCCTTCTTTGGATCACTACCATCCTTAGAGTCTATGCATTTGCAACATTATCAAAGGAGGTTGCTCCCTCTTCTTGGAGCACGTGCTGCCTACCATAAGACCTCTATATCCCCTCCCCTTCTAGACTATATTGCCTCTCATGCTTGTCACTTTGACCTTGCAAATATTCGAGTCACAGTAACCACCATGTGTGCCACTTCAACACCATGACGCACTATCATGAAGATAAACATTGCTAACTTAGTAGAGCACCTTGCCATTTGTTCTAACCATGTAAGCCTAGTCACACACCCATATACACATGGGTCCAACATCCCTTACCATGAGCCCTTTCCACATCACTTAATGCCATGCATCAATCTCCATGCCATTTATATATTAATCCTTCCAAGTAGCACATTCTAAACATGCCAAGTTTCACATTTTTGAGGTGCCCCATTCATAGGAAATTTGGATTTTGAAGGTGATATTAAATAAGTGTAACTTTAGCTCATTTTTGGTTGTTTATGTGTTGAAGTGGTTAGTTTCTAGATAATTTTCTTTTTGGAGCTTATTGTTCCTTAGTTTTCTCAATAATCCCAAAGGGTGTTATGTTTTGGTTTCATTCTATTTGTTTATGTCATTTTTGTTTTAGAGCCATTTTCATTACTAATTGTAATAAAGTTAGTCTAAACGAGATCCATATTAATGGTGCTAATTTCTACTATTGGAAATATTTTATATTTAATGGTTATTCAAGGAGTAAGGTAATCAACAAGGGCACATTCAGAACAAATGTTTCCCCTTGGATGCATTAGTAAGATATCAATTGAACAAAAATGAATCGCATCTACTAATTGAGATGTCCATCCTTGTAGATTTGAAGTTTCATCTTCCAGAGGTTGAAAATCCAAATGGAGCTTGGAAGAATATTAAAAATATTTTTGGTAAACACGACTATATCTAAGCACTTGAACTTGAAAAACAGTTTATTTCTTTGAAATTGAATGAGTTTGCATGAAAATAAGATTATGTTTTGAAATTTAAGATACAAATTTTACTTCTATATTATGGGTTTATGAAATATAATGTAAAATGATATTTTCTATACTTGCTAAACTTGAAGATTCTTATATATATAAATATATATTTCCGTTGTTCACTCTATTAGATAATGCATTCATTAGTCAAGGCATTGCTTATAAGATGCTAGGTTTTGAAGGATTTAATGATTCTCTAACTCGAGAGAAGTATGAGATCTTTCACCTTGGAGTGATAAGTGTTATAGGTACCAAAAGGAAATCCTTAGTGGTGCAATAAAAACAAGGCCCTTAGCCATTGAATAAGAAACACTATCCTTGCAAAAAAAAGGGATTCAAATCCTTTAACCCTTCTCCTACTACACATGTTGATCAAGGAGTTCAATATAAAGGCAATACTATAGGGAAATATCATAACTTTTCAAAGCATCATTATCATTTGGAGACACATTATTTCAAGAAGAAGGAATACTTGGAAGCAACTATTGAAGAAGAATCAAATTCATGTGGTCTTCTCCTTCTAACCCTTCTTTATTCAATCATTTTTCTAAAGATCATGCTCTTTTAACATCTTTTTTTTTTCTTTTAATGTAACATCTTAAAATGAGGGGATTTTAGATTTAGTATGATCCTATCACATGGATTAATTTAAAGATATTTTTTCTACTCTTAATCAATGAAACAAAAAATATATTTTTTATGATGATAATAAGGCTTTAGGTGTTGTGGGTTCTATTGTAGTTGCTACAAACCCCCACCAAAAATATTCCCATTCTTTCATTTTGGAGCCTCCCTTTGTCCATAAGAACTTTTATTTCAACTTGTGTCAAGTTTTCTTCCCAAAGTAATAAGTGTTGCAATCTTGTATTCCTTCATGTAAATCTTGTGATGTCTTAACTATGCTTTCCTTGTAACAACTACTGGGCACTCCATGATAATAATCAATCCTTTTCTACAGTAGTTGCACAACTTATGAAGATAGACAAAGTACTTTTGGGAAAACAAGCTAAGCCTTGCCTTGATGACAATAATTGTGTGCCTTTCTTTGAGGGATTGCACAATCCTCTGTCACAACGAACTGCGAAACTCCTTGCTGGAGTGAACTGCACAATACTTTGAGTGAGAAAACTACACAATCCATTGTGGATGTAAACTGTGCAACCCCTTGTGGTAGTGAATTGCGTAATCCACTGAGATAGTGAAATGCACAGTTCATGGAAAAAATAAACTATGCATTCATTGACAATAGGAAGTGTGCACTTCCCGAGGACAACCATGTGCACTTTTAATTGTTAATTTGGAACGTTTTTCTAAATTGATTATCTTAAATGTGTCAGTAAACTAAGAGTTGCTCCTTGATTTTAGACATGTACATATAAAACCCTAATCCTAATCTCATGAGTGCTCGCCTATATAAGAAATTCATCATAGAGCTCATTCTCACACTCCTCTTTGGAGCTCTACTCATTCTCATGAGCACAAGGAGCTTTTGGTCACAATTACACTGTTTTTCATAATAATTTTCTCAACTGCCTCATTTTCTTTTTCTTTTGTCTCTTTTACTTTTGCAAGTGTCGTTTAGTCCCGTTTTTCATGTAACAAGTGTCGATTTTGTTATTATTAGCTTCTACAAGTGTTTCTTTAGTCTTTTTCACTTCTTTTCTAGTGTCACTTCATATACCTTGTATTTTTGCCTACAAGTTTTTATTGTTGTTGGGTGTATTTATGCATGCATGTCCTTTTCCTTTCATTATCTTTCTTGATAGATGTGAGTGACATGTTGGTTGAATCTTGGGCTGATCCACATCCTTCCTTCCTTTAGTCATCAGATTTCAAGACTTGCCCTCTATCAGAGAAAATTGTGTGGATCCCATTGCCTTCTTCCCTCCCCAATTGTGCATTGCACAATCTCTTCCAGTAGAGGCTCCCCCTTGTCCTCTACAACTGTGCACTACACAATCCCTTGACCCAACTACACCATTAGAGAAATGTTGAGGTAAAAAATGGGCCTCAAAACAAAAATTTACAACAAATATCATGAGGGCTTCATTGGGGGAGAAATACCATACCACATGGGTTCATATTGGGGGATATATATAGAGGAAAAAATGGCATAATATATTGAGCATATAAAAGGGGGTAAAGGGCATTTTTATTGGCAAGTATAAAAATGGAGGTCAAAGTTAACGAAAAAATATAAAGGGGTATAAAAAATGTTAATGAAAAAAATGGATACCTACAATATCTATTGAAAGTATGTGTTTTTTAAATTGGGAAGATGTATTGGGTATGTATTGCTAGGGGTTAAATAATATAATTTTTAGAGGTATTCCAATATGTAGTCAAATTAAGGGTATTGTTTAGTATGCCACGAACACATGTGATATGTCAAAGATTCATTGAGTGAAGCCCCCGTGACAAATATCAACTTTATAAGAACCAACAGGATTCAATATGATGATGTTAACCATGGGGGATGAATCACCATTTTTGGAGTGTAAAAAAAAAAACTACTTTTTCAACTCATATTTTCAACTTATCTCCCTATGATTTTACTCAAATTTCGAGTGGGAGAACTGGTTGGATGTGGAATTTAATTTTGGATGGAAGTTGTACCCATGTTGCATACTTTTGATGGACCCTACTACACGAAAAATGTGAAATATATGAAGAAACATGATTTCATGTATTTCACATTTACATGTAGTGGGTCCATAGAAAGTATGAAACATGGGTACTCCTTAGATGAAAAATTAAATTATGTATCCAATGAATGCTCACACTTCAAATTTAAGTAAAATCATAGGGAGATAAGTTGAAAATACAATTTGAAAAAGTAGTTTTTTTTGTTTTTTTCCCTCCAAAACTTGATGAGGTAATCTAATATTTTTTATTATTTACTTTATAATATTCCTTACGAGGCCCATTTTAGAGATCAAAATTTCTCTAATGATTTTACAATCCCAATCAACAATGAGGCCCTCTTGCCCTATGCAACTGCGCATTGCGTAGTAAAAGGCATATCTCAAGTAGCAACAATGCATTGCGTAGTGCTAGCCTCTAGTCAATCTCCCTTGTAGTCAAGACCTGCAATCTTCCTCAAATGTTGCGAAGTGCGCATTCCCAGTGACCATTAAGGTCACTTTACTTCCCTTGAGCCCAAGCATTATGCAATCCCTCTTGTAATTAGTTGTCTTTTGCTTGTGATTGATTAGATTAACTGATCATTTATGGCACTAATTTGTTGTTCCTATGAGTGCATATGTTTTGTCAAAAATATATATCCAAAGCACATATGTCATTCATCATCTACCAAAACTATGCCTCCAAAGAAAGGATCATCAAAGGAGGTCACAAAAAGAAATATTGAAGATGACATTAATAGTAGCTTGACGGGAGTGGCTATCTTATCAGACACCTAATGCTTCATTGAAAGAGAATATATTGTTACATGGCTCACTATCAAGGATGTATTCAATTAAAATGAGTTCATAAAGGATCTAGAAGATAGGGAAGTCTATGAGAAAATCAAGAAATCAAGGTTCCACACAGTTTCCTGTAGGTATCCTATGTTGTCTTGTGATGATGCCATCAAATGAATACTACTGGGTCTAGACACTAAGAACATGGTGCTCGATAACGTTAGTGGGAAACAACTTGCCTCATACCAACCACATGACTTTAACTTATATTACAATTTTCCCAAGCTTGAGAAGCACTTGAATTCCTGATTTTATGCAGATTGGAGTTATTTAAACACCATAGAAGTGATCAAGTCATGGTGGTAGGAACCAACTAAATTCCACCAAAATATTGATGGTACCTATAAGACCAAGTCTCTCAAAAGAGTTTACCGACACTTGATGGCTATGTGTTGTAGAATCTATGGATAAAAGAACATTGAATCCTTTGATGAAGGTTAAATCTTCATGCTTTATCCGCTTGTCATCGAAGGGAAAGTATTCGATTGGGAAAATATGTTATCCCATCAACTAAAGATTAATTTTAATAAGGATAAAGAACCCAAACAAGGCAAGCAACCCCATTTCTACATGTATGCCTACTTACTAGACGACATTTATGCTCGTTGTGAATTCCCAAGACTAGAATGGAAGTGGACCCCAAGATAGCTTCCTATCAATGTGCATTGCAAAGTGTTGTCAAAGTAAAACTAAAATGGATTATATGGAAAGATTATTGATCACTTCTTCATGGTTTTGTATTAGATGATCTTTGAAGAATAATCCCCTTGCATGTCTCATGAGGTTAGGAAAGTAGCTGCAAGGATAACATATTAGTTTTCCTCACCTCAGGGCACATACCTTAGAGTGTTCGGTTCTCAAAAGTCTCCACATATTTTTCCATGGTATGCGACCAACAAAGTGGTCATGCAAGAGGTTTCTTATCAACTTAGAACAAGTCTATCTCAGTTTCTCTAGAAGAAGAAGAAGGCACCTTGGACTTCCTTTCCTTTGTAGGTGGGATCCTATGAGCTCAATAGATTGAATGATATAGAGACATAAGTTAAAGAGATTACCAACATTAGGTTCGATGAGATGAGTTTTCACATATATGATCCTAGAGGAATGTGTAAAAGACATTGTGTGAAGGTACATTTTTATTTTCCTTATGAGTCTTATTGCTGGAAAGAGGAGGAGAAGATAAATAATTGGTACAATGCCTCCTGAGCACATGCACCAAGAAATGAGGTAGGCCCTTCCAATGCAGTTCAAGAGTAAGTTACGGTCTAGGAAGGAAATCAACAGGAATTTCCCACTCTAGTCAACATTCTAAAGTATAAGAGGAAAGTTGTGCATACTCTTGAATTGGAGAGGATCCACAAATTTAGAGAAGATACTATTATTCTTAGAGTGACCATTGCAACAGAAAGGAGGAGAAAGAAGTCATAAGAATCAAACAAGAAGCAATGGGAAGAAGAAATGAGACAGAAATAGGAGCAAAAACAAGAAGAGGAATGGATGCATAAAGAGGAACAAGAAAGAAAAGAAAGAGAAGACATGCTAAAATAGGAAGACACGTGAAATAAGGAAGAAGAATAAACCAGAAGGAAACACCAAGAGGAAACATGCCATAAAAAAAGATAAGAAGAAGAAATACATAATCAACTAGAAGACGAAGAAGAAGAACAAAAGCAATTAGAGGATGAAGAAAATAGGAAGAAGCTAAATAAGGGATTTGTAAGAGAAATAGAGGATAAAATATAAGCCTAAGACATAAAGGTTGAATGAGAGGAGGATAAAAAGTAGGAAGACATTGTGCCTATTGCAGAAGAGAACAACAATCAACCTTCACCTCCTTGTACTAGTGGCCATAATCCATTCAATGAAATGGGAATATCTCCTCCAGAATATGACATGGTCATGGCTATTTCCAACCTTAACTTTGATCAATTAAAGAACATAATTGTGCAGGAAAGGAGAAATTATTTTCCTAATGACCTGGTTCATCCTGTTTCTATTCACACTGAGAGGATAATTGTGCCCAATACGAAGAAGAATCTAGGAACACTCACAACAAAATATGCAACCTTTGCAGAGGCTACAAAAGCAAACATTGATATCTTTGGACTAAAGAAAGAAATTGTCAAAGGATTTAGTTGTTATAAGGCAATAGATTAATCATCTCCTAGATGACAACTAGAGGTTGTCTTCTACTAATTCTAACAAGAGGGAGTTGTGGGTATATATTTTTGAGGAGATCCAATCATTGGGAGACATTATGAGACAAATATATGAGGAGATGATCACCCCTCATAAGATGATGGTGCCCTTGCATGAAATACCAAAGCAGTCACAGGAGAATGTGAAGGTTTTGAAATTAATTCATGCAACCATTGATGAAATCCAATAATGGGGCACTAAGTACAAAAATGCACAATCAAAATTTTTCAAAAAAACAAGATATGCAATTGAATTGGAAAGCGCTGAAGTTAGAATGCTTATTCATGGGAACAAACAACTCAACACCTATGTGGCCAACATCATAATTTCCTACTCATTATTGTGTCATGGGTTAGAACACTTGGTGAGAGTGGACAAGATACCTTCCATTGAGGCATTTGTATAAATAAAGGGGAAAAATGTTATCAAGTAGGAAATTGAAGAATTCTTATGCAACTTAAGGAAGGTGGTCAATAAAGAAGATCTAGAAATCACAAGGTAGAACATTCAACAATCTGAAGCTGGAACCACCATGTTAAATATGAATTTGTTCTTATTATGGAATAATGTTCAAACTAGTTCCAAAACTATCTATCTGAATGCAATAAAAGGAAAGAGTCAGATATAGCCTAGATCTTCCATAAAAGCTTGAGGACATAACAACACAATACAAGGCTTCGTATCAATATGTTTCATTAGAGCTACAAGTAGAAGTTGCCGAGATAGAGTTTCCTCAAGATCAAGCATAATGTATAAATTTTTGTCTTATTAGGCTCTAGCCACATTTTGTCTTATGTAATTTTGTATTTAGAAAATATTGAGTAATGTAAATGTAAGTGGAAGTCCAAGAGTCAAATAGGGAATATGAAGAGTCATTACATATAATAAAGACAAAAGAAGCTCAAGAGTTATGAGAAAGCTCAAAGGTCACATGAGGAGGTGAAAGGTCACCTCATTTGTTATAAATAAACCCTAATAACTCAAAAAAATAGCTTGAAACTTGAGATTTGCAACCTTGACTTCTCTAGTCTAGCATAGGAGTGAATATCTTTTTTTGGAGAAGCAACTGGTAGATTAATGTTCCGCTAATGGGGTTAGTTTCATATCAATGTATTGTATACTTGGAAATTTCACTTAATTATCATAAGATCTCAGAGACAACACACTTTCATGTATGTATCGTGGATGTTCTATGACTATTATTTAAATGTTTGTGGTATATGTTATTTCATTTTTGCTAAGGTCAAAGAACTATTTTGTTAACTTTAGTATATATCCTATTGAATGTGTGTTGTATTTGATTTCATGATTATTATTATCTTGTTAAGTATTTTTCAGGCTAACTAACTATTCTTTCATATGTACGTGCGTTTATTTTAGGATAGTACTACTACTTTTGTTCTAGAGGCTCGCTCTCTTTTCCCTTTGCGTGAAAGAACCTCTTATGCATTACCATTGATATTGCACAAAATTTACTCACTTGTTGTCACCAGCATTATGTGTATGTATTCTTATGTGTTTATTTTAGCCAAGGCACATATTTAAGACTACCATTATGGCAACTAGTTGTATTTCTGGTTAGGGATCTATTGTAGCGGCTGCAACACCATCCAAAATTTCGGCTTGCATCCAATTTCAGAGCCTTCCTTTTGTTTTTCCTTGATGTTTGCAAACACTTGAGCTCATCCTGTGAGCTTGTTTTGAGTCTTTGCACCCTCTTTGCTTGATCATTCACTGGACATATTTTAGCATGTTGGTCACAATGTCACGCTTACAACCATGTTCTGGATATGCACAAAGTACATCTTTGTGTGTACAAATTGTATTCGTTATGTAAACATATGTCACTTTCACACACAATTTTTTATGAAATGTCATGCAAGTGTCATCGCAGTCATTTAATGATCCATCACAAGTGTCGTGCTTGTCGCTCACACACTCGGCATTCCTACTGAGTGCATGTTGTCTTGATGGTTCAAGGTGTCTTGTTGTCAAGTCATGTTGAGCGTGTGTTCGCAAGGTCAGACATGTATGAAGTCACTTGTTCACACACTTAGTCATTTGCTTGAAGCTATGTCAACCGGACCAACCCCAACAACTAGACCTCCATTGAGCTGCACTGGCGTAGTTTTAGCCCTTAGTGAACATGTATTGCTACCTAGAATTGCGCAAAGCTTGAGGCTGCCTCCTAGGTAGTCTGCACTACGCAATCCTGAGCCAACCTGACTCATTGTCACCTAGAATAGCGCAAAATTTTCTCAACAATCCATCTCAATCATGTTGCTCGAAAGCAAAATGACCAAGCCTCCAGCTGGTCAATCTGAGAGCTTAACCAAGTAGTGACCCCAAACCTCACTCCTCCAAATTATTGCACAGACTTTGCCAAGAGTGCTTACTTCCACTGAGTGAAGAAATTGCGTAGACACGTCGAACAAATACCCGCTGCCTGTCACTACACTGCCCTAAAAAAATTGCACAATTTTCACAAGCAGTCTCCCTATCAGCTGGCTTGCTACTCCTCCTGAAAACTACATAGCTTTCATGGGATTTCTCCTAGCTACCCACATCCTACTCAGCCCAGAAAATGCACAGGGATGTCTTGCAGACTAGCTTTCCAGCTCTGCACAGTTTTTTCCAGCAGCCTCCCGCATCTCACTTCCATCCTCCCTAGAGAATTTGCAGAGTTTTCACTACGAGTATCCCTCTACTGCCTGCACTATCTCGATGGAAAAATTGCACAAATCTCGGAGACAGTCATCGCTGATCTGAACTTCCCATCTCAGCCTCCCAGTGACCTCTACACAATTTTCATTGACAATGCTTGAAGCCCACATCCCAACCTGAAATGTGATTTGTGTAGTTTCAGAGCCTTGTCCTCTCTCTTGGTCACCTGCATCCGAAAGAGAAAAACAATGCATCATGGTAGACTAGGAGATTTATAGATTTGATTTCGTCTCATCATGAGTGATTGCAAATACATTTAAATGGATGAGACATGGCGTGACAATGAATGGGATGAACAAGGAGCACATGCAAGGAGACTTGTTCACAAACAAACGAACACATGGAGCATGCCAAGTACAATAGAAGGTGAGACATGCACGTGCCACATAAATCTAATACCAATATCATCGAAGACTCTGCACACCTTTCCATGCGGAGGTGAAGTTATGAAACATCAAGAGCGCATTCATCACACAACAACACTATAGCTTGACATGGACACCACCAACAACATGAACATACCAGCTCTGTTAGGTCGAGTCATGCCATGAGTCATCTCGGCCACATCACTACTCTAGGGCATACTGTTGTAATCAATGTAATGTAACATGGAAGTCCAAGAGACTCACATGAAAATCTCAAGAGTCATGTAAAGTTGAAGAGTCATGTAAGTTAAACAGTCATGAGGGAAGTCAAATAGTCACAAGGGCCAGTTTCACCCTTGGCTATAAATACCTCTCATTTGTACATGCAAAAGACTTTTCATGTTGGCTCCTCCCACATAGCCTTGAGAATTTGTAGTCTTTTCTTTGAGGAGCGAGCAGTGGCTCCAACGCCCCGTTATCGGGGTTAGTGATGTAATGGTGTACTGACGCGTCTTAGAACTTTCGCTTAATTCAAAATCCTGATAATAGGCCATCATGTTTTCACACATGTATTGTATTTGTTTGTAAGACTATTCTTTGGACACTTTTAATGCATGTTCCTTTAACCTATATTAAGACAATTGAACTATTTCGATTTTTCTAACACATATGCTTACAAAAAAGTGTTGTATAAGTTGTTAACGTTGTCTTGCCCATGTGGGCAATCCCGCTAGACACTTGATAGAAACATCCTCATAAACTTTCTATAACAACCATTGCACTCGTGTGGACTATTCCACTGGGTGTTGTATGTGTTACCCGTTCACTGTGTGTTTGTGACTGCCGCATCCATGTGGACTAATCCGTTGGAAGTTGTGCATGCCTTGTTGTGTTATGTGTGCTTGAGAGAGTTGAGACTATTCCCTTTCGACTTGAGACTCACTTCCACCCTCTCCCTCTACGGTGAAAGAACCTTGACACAAGTAACACTAAGCACTCACTAGGCATGCGAACCTCACTATTTTAAGACAAAGAAGATCACTCTCATGTGATCAAAAGAAAGAGCTAAGGCAAACCTTTAAGACAATGGCAACCAGGCCATCATACCATATGGGACTCCTATGCCAAATGGTGTGAGGTCTAGTTGGGAATTCATACTGGGGAGATCCCTTGAATGTTGGCGGGTCCAACAATGTCAACATAAATAGTGTTAGGAGGAGGGTCGCTACTTGTTTATGGATGAATGTCCTCTCATCCCCACTCATCAATCATCTGGTTAAGGCAGTAACTCACACTCCCTCTCACCTATGCGCAGCTCTGAAGTTGGTTACTCCTCACCTCCCAGATGTAAACACGAAATTTCGTATCAGCACCTTCACTCTGTCAAACCATCACCCATCAGTTCACGAAGGTAGTCAGACTGATCCTAAAAATACAAGATCTTCCATATGCATCAAGAAAGTCAAAGACCACTCCCACATGATTTGTTGTATCATTAGTGGAAGAAGCAGTTATTTCCACACTCAAAGGTCTGAAAGAAGCTGTTGAGAATGGAGAGGAACTCCAATCTTCCAACAGGGAGAATGAGACACCCTTGTGATCTTGGGCTTATATTTTAGTAGATGAGGTGGAGGGGAAGGTAGCATAGGAGGTGGAGGTGGAGATGAACCAATAGACTCAAAGTCGGAATCATCAAATTCTGAAGAAGAGGAGGAGGGCGAATAAGAAGAAGAAATGGCTAACCAAAATTTGGAATGGATGACTTAGGGACCATTGGCTCTCCCAAGTGCTTTGCATAGGATTCCAAAGTGCTCAGAGATAATGATCACAAAGTATGACCCTAATGTCACAGTGAAGCCAGAAGACCACTTGGACAACTTCTGCCTACAGTTATAGACACTGGAGGTATGACATGACGACATTGCATGCAAATTGTTTCCATGTACCTTAGATGGCTGCACAACAGTATGGTATCACAACCTTCTTGTCAACTCCACCCATAACTGGGTTATGTTCAAACATATATTTTTGGAAAAATTTGTTGATGACAAGACCCTGACCGTGTTTCTCAAAGAGTTTGGAAGTCTGAAGAGGGAGTCGAAAGAAAAGGTAAAGGACTTCAATAAGAGGTTTTTGCACATATTGAATAAGTTTGAAGTGGACACGAAACCTCATGACTCCATCATTGTCAACTACTACACATCAACACTGTGAACCAATATTTTTAAGTTCTTCAAGCGAGCTGTGAAACCAACGTTATTAGAAAAATGTGAAGATACAATCACTGTAGAAAAGGGCCTACACATGATTGGAGTCATCAAGGATGATGAACTAGAGAAGGAATCCAAATATGTGAGCAGGAATCCCTGGGCTACGATGAGCAAGGGTAAAGACAAGGAAGCAAGTGACATTGAAACCATTATTCGTCTTGTCAAGAACTTGATAACATAGGTGTCTGCATTGAAACAACAAATGATCGACACATCTGTGAGTAACCAACCTCCTAGAAAACAAAAAGGAAGCATGTCATCAGGAAGCAACCAATTCACGGCTAAGATTGCGTAGAGCTCCAATTGAGTGTTCCAGTTAGAACAATGCGTGAATGATGAATTTTTCTCATTCCATGAAGACGATCACCCATAAGGGTCTTGTTCATATTGTAAATGAGTTGCAAACTTAGTATGAAATCATATGCCAAACATAGTGAGCAATACGTAGTGTCAGCTGAGGGACATAAACGGTGACAAAGATCTTGCACCTGATGAGGCACCCAACAATGGGAACATAATCAAGATGTATTAGTGCTCGCAAGAAGCTCAGAAGACAAACACTGAGAAGCATCCCCAAAAGAAAAATGATCAATACAATCTCAGAAGTCAAGGGGTTCCCCTTACATTTGGGGAAATGCGAGAAAAGCTTGAATTGCTGAGGAAGGTTGATCCACCAGCCATCCAAAAGAAGAAAACATAAAGTAAGCTTGGGAAGACAGTGGTGGACAAGAGCACATCCATGAGCAGAAAAAATGCAGAACACTCCACCAAATAATACGAACACAAGTTTGACCCCAAACATCTTGATGAGTCCACCCACTCTTGATTATAACATCATGGAAGACATGAATAAAACTCGTGCAAACATCAGGTTGTTCGAGTTGGCTAAGATTCAAAGTCAACGAGATATTATTCTGTGCACACTAGGGAAAACATCTACAGACAACGCAAACTCTACCAATAAGGGATAAAGCACATCTACCAGTTCACTCAAAATTGTGCTCAACACACTCCAAATGGAAGAAGCAACTTTATTTTCCCTCCATTATGTATTTCATTTGAAATCTCTAACTGTAATGTTCACAACTGCTTGGTTGATTCTGGCACATCAGCCAACATCATGCCACTCTTCATTGCCAAATAGATCAATGCACAATGGATCAAGACATTTGCGAAGATCATCCAACTTGATGAGACATGCGTACCAGCCATTGGTGAACTTTTGGATGTGATCATATGACTATCTCATGACGGCCGAGTTCACCAATGCATAAACATTGTTGTTGTGGACATACAGGAAGGATATGACTTACTGCTTAGTAGATACTGGTCTAGCAAGTTGAATGGGTACTTTGCTACAAACTGGTCACACTTACATCTTCTGTATAAGGGAAAAAGAAATAAAATCCCAGTATTATCTGAAAGATACATGAGGCATATCATCACTCCCATCAATGGCGAGAATGAACCATTGGCCTTCATAGAGCTCATGGCCAACAACTGCCTCTTGGAAACAATGCTGGGGTGTTATCTTGCACAACCAGCTCCAACCCAACCAGACACGTAGTTGGGTCTCCTCCCTTGCCCAACTAATGGAAATGAAACTTGCACAACACATTGTAAGACTAGTAACAACAGTAATAGCAGTAGCAATAAGAGTAGTACAATCATGTCGAACAGTTTGTGTAGAGATGAGTTGTGGACCATGTACATTGACAAATCAAAGGCATAGGATGTCTCTAGAGCTAAGTGTGTCTTGATTTATCCAAAACACAGGAAAATTTTTATCTTGAGCCTCTTGGGATTTGAGTGCACAAACAACATTGTTGAATACGAAGCACTCGTGTTGAGCTTGCAAAGGGCCATTAGCCTCAACATTGTTGTGTTCACAGTGGTAGGTGATGCAAAAATTGTGGTACAATAAGTACACTTTTTATCACCTCATCTCAAAATTTACCAACAAGAGGTATGACGACAAATATCTAACTTCCAAGAATTTAATATCATTTTTGTGCCAAGAATGCGTAATGAAGCTGACGATCCCTTAACAAACACAACTGCTAGCATGTCACCGCTTAGGGATATATTTACTATTGAAAATTTGTATAAGCCCTCTATCCTTGAGAACATAACTAATCTACATGCTTTTGATGATGACCAACATGTACTGTACTTCAAGGATGCAACGACTGATGAATATGAGCACGAGCAATACTTGTAAGCTGCAACTTCTGACAAGAAAGGAAACCTCATCCCCAAGGGTGTGGTTTCTCTCAAAAGTATATCTGACTTGTAGAACCACTTTAAAGGGTCAAGAAACAACAAAATCCATATTTCCACCATGATGAACAAACAAATTAATTTGGGAATAGACCACGACCCAAAGTTTGTTAGTTTCGGTACACACTGCACACTATAGGAGCGACAATTTTTTGTTCACTTGTTCAAATAGTACCGGGATGTGTCTGTGTGAGCACATGATGGCCTAAGTACATACGAAATTTGAATAATCCAACACATGATTCCAGTCAAAGAAGGGGTCAAGCCATTGTAGCAAAAATTGAGGAAAATACATCTGTCACTTGAACCCCTTATACAAAAAGAATTGACTAAGTTATTGGATGCTCAGATCACTTACAAAGTTCGTTATTTTACATGGGTTTATAATTTAAGTTATGTATGTAAGAAAACCAAGGGAATTCACTTATGATTTATTTTAAAAACTTGAACCTCTCCTGAAACAAAAACAACTACCTCGTTCCATCATCAGAACCTATGTTGCACGTTGTATCTGGAGTAGGAATCTTGTCTTTTCTTAATGGTATTTTGGGATACCACCATGTTCTGGTAGCGGAACCGATAGTATGATACTGGTTCAAGAGAAGCTTGGCCTCCACATGTACCATTTTCAATCACTTGACAGGAGGGTTGAAAACCTTCCTATCAACGAACAAGATTTCAAACTCTATTTTCAGTAGGGCAGGCCACGCCTTGCACCATGTACATAGTCTATTTACTGCTTTTTGTTATTTTTCTTTGCATACTATTTTTGTTTCATTTTATTTTGTTTTCTTAGTATCATGTTATTTTTTGTTTTGAGTACTTCCCTCTACTGAGTTTTAGCTTTTGAATGAGTATGTAGCTGAGATCTAAAGAGTCTTTTGAAACTACAACACCTTGTCAGTGTTGTGTCTACCTTCTGTGTGCTTAGTTATAACCTTCAGCCAATGAAGTATTGATGGAAAACACAAACCATATGCAAGGGAAGCCTGGGTCCAACCATGAACCTGTGTCAACACTGGGAAACCCCATGCCTGTACTCAACCTTTTGCTTTGTGTATTCAAGCTCATCCAACTAGTGCAAATAGAGAAGGGGAGAATATAAACGAGCAAACCTATGTTAGAGGTACTACATACTTATCTGAAGGAACAACCTCTTATGCTCTCAATAAGTCAGGATCCCTCTTCTACCCCCAAAATAAATAAGTTCCTATGCACAATCCTCTTTTAAAAAATACAAAGGTGAAGGAAGAGAAAGGCTTCCTGCGCAGAGAGATGAAGCATGCAACTCCATCAAGATACTGACCAGGCTCGGTGGAAGTGGAGCAATGTGTGTGTTCCTGTGTGACTCTGTCGGGGTCTTGTCTAGGCCTGTGGCAGGGGAGAAACACTAGAGATGAAAACTTATACTCTAAAATTTTTTAACTTGCAGGCCAAACTACCCTTTCCAATTTCGAAACAATGTGTTCAAGTTGAAACTTGTTGTTGTTTTTGACTGAGCTGGCGAAAGGTGGACCATGTATATCCATGAGGTTAGTGGGGATGTCAGAGTAACCCACATAGTGATTCAATACTCCCTGAAAGATCAAGGCCCTGTGCTTTCAATGATCCAAAATAGAGACGCTGAAATTCAACCAATGTGTCGCTAATTGTTGTAGCAACTACAACACCCTTCAAAATTTCAGCCTGCATCCAATTTTAGAGCCTTCCATGGGTTTTTCCTTGATTTTTAAAAACACTCGAGCTCATCCCATGAGCTTGTTTTGAGTCTTTGCACCCTCCTTGCTTGACTGTTCACCAGAAATATTTTAGCATGTTGGTCATAATGTCATGCTTGTAGCCATGTTATAGCTATGGACAAGTTGTATTCGCTATGTAAGAATCTATTGCACTCACACACAAAGTTGTATGCAATATCATGCAAGTGTTGTCGTGGTCATTCAACGATCCATCACAAGTGTCGCACTTATCTCTTACACTATCAGTCAGTCATACTAAGTGCATGTTGTCTTGATGGTTCAAGGTGTCTTATCATCAAGTCATGTTGAATGTGTGTTCGCAAGGTCATGCATGTAAGAATTCACTCATTCACACACTTATTCATTTTTATAAAGCTATGTCGACCAGACCAACCCCAAAAACTTGACCTCTGCTGAGTTGCATTGTATAGTTTAAGCTCTCAGTGAACATGTACTACTACCTAGAATTACGCAGCGCCTGAGGCTACCTCCCAAGAAGTTTGCACTACACAATCTTGAGTCGACCCGACAGACTATCACCCAGAAAAGGGTAGAAGTTTCTCAGCAAGCCATCTCAATTTGTGTTGCCCGCAAGAAAAACCACCAACCATTCAGTTGGTCAACTAGAGAGTTTGACTGGGCAGTGACCCTAGGCCTCACTCCTCCAAAAAATTGCGTAGAAGCTACCAAGCATGCCCGCTTCTGTTGATTGAAGAAATTTCGCAGACATGTCAAACATACATCCGCTGCCAATCACTGCATTGCGCTTAAAAAATTGCACAGTTTTCTCAACCAGTCACCCTGTCAGCTAGCCTGCTGCTCCTCTTGAAAAATACACGGTTTTCATGGGTTGTCTCCCAGCCGCTGTGTATCTCACTTAGCCTAGAAACTGTGTGGGGATGTCTTGTAGGCTAGCCTCCTAGCTCTGTGCAATTTTGGCTAGCAGCCTCCCGCAGCTCGTTGCCGACCTCCCTGGAGAATCTGCATAATTTTCACTTCCTGTCTCCCTTGACTACCTACACTATCTCCTTGGAAGAATTATGCACATATGCCCCCCAGCAAAGCCAGATCCCGCAGACAGTCACCGCTGATCTGGACTACCCATCTCAACCTCCCAGTGACCTCTACACAATTTTCATTGATAGTGCCTAGAGCCTACATCCGGGCCTGAAATGTGCTCTATGCAGTTTCAAAGCCTAGTCCTCTCTCCCAGTCACCTACATCTGAAATTGAAAAACAATGCATTATGGTATACTAGGATATTTTTGGATTTGATATCATCTCATCATGAGTGATTGCAGATATAGGTACATGGATGAGACATGGCGCAACGACGAATGAAATGAAAAAGGAGCGCATGCAAGGAGACTTGTTCATGAACGGACGAACACATGGAGCATACCAAGTACAAGCGAAGGAGATACATGCACGCACAACATCAAGCAAACACTAAGACCATCAAAGGCTCCACACACCTTTCCATGCAGAGGTGAAGCTATGAAACACCAAGAGTACATTCATCGCTCAGCATCACTGTAGCTCGACATGGACACCCATAACAACATGAACATATCATCTCTGTCATGTCGAGTCATGTCATGAGTCATCTTAGCTACATCACTACTGTGGGCCATATTGTTGTAATCAATGTAATGTAACGTGGAAGTCCAAGAGACCCACACTAAAATCTGAAGAGTCATGTAAATTTGAATAGTCATGTAAGTCAAATAATCATGAGGGAAGTCAAATAGTCATGAGGGAAGTCAAACAGTCACAAGGGAGAGTTTCACCCTTGGCTATAAATACCCCTCATTTGTAAATGCAAAATCCTTTTCACCTTGGCACCTCCCACATAGCCTTGAGAGTTTGTAGTATTTTCTTTGAGGAGTGAGCAATGGCTCCAACGCCCCGCTATCAGGGTTAGTGATGTAATGGTGTACTGATGTGTCTTGGAACTTTCGCTTAATTCAGAACCCTGATAACAGGCCAACACATTTTCACACATGTATTGTATTTATTTGTAAGACTATTCTTTGGACACTTGTAATGCATGTTGCTTTAACCTTTATTAAGAGATTTGAACTATTTCGGTTGTTCTAAAACATATGCTTACGAAAATGTGTTGTATAAGTTGTTAACACTGTCTTGCCCATGTGGGATATCCATTCAGGCACTCAACAGAACCATTCTCATAAGCTTGTTATAACGGTCATCGCACTTGTGTGGAATATTCCACTGGGTGTCGTACATGCTATCCAAACACTGTGTGTTTGTGATTGCCGCATCTGTGTAGACAACTCTGCCAGAAGCTGTGCATGTCTTGCTGTGTTGTGTGTCTCTGACAGAGTTGGGACTATTCCCTTTTGACTTGAGACTCACTTCCACCCTCTCCCTCTATGGTGAAAGAACCTTGACGTAAGTAACACTAAGCACTCACTAGGCACGCAAACCTTGTTGTTCAAAGACAAAGCATACCACTCTCATGTGCTGACAAGCAAGAGCTAAGGCAAACCTTTAAGACAATGGAAACGAGCCATCATACTGTATGAGAATCATACACCAAATGTTGTGAGGTCTAGTTGGGACTTCATACTAGGGAGATCACCTAAATGTTGGTGGGTCCAACATCATCAACAAGATCCTACTCCAACAATGTGGGGTCTAATTGGGACTTCATACCGGGGAGACCCCCTTCCCTGTTGTTGGCATCTAGCACCATCAACAGGTTCATGAAGAATTTAGTTAAATGATGAGTTGTTTTTGAAATAATATTTAATGTAATCTATTGCATCAGATCAATTATTATGATTAAGGAAAAAGAATGGAGTTTTTGGCTACGAAGTTGTAACTAAAGAGTTAAAGGATACTCAATTCATTCTATTTCTTTTATTTTGCAAAATGATTTACATGGATCACTTCCTTTCTATTTCTTTTTCTATGTTTAAGTACTTTCATTAATGACAAAAACATGCAAACATGAACTTATTTCCTTGAGGTGAAGAGCATAACCTTTGACATGTTTTTCGCCTTTAAGTCTCTTGTAAAAAATAGTTAGGCATCAACTTCACAAACTAAGATCAAACAATAAAGGTGATAATGTCAATTTTTTTTTAAACATTACTATGGTTCATAAGGAGTTAAGATGTGGCACAGTTCCCTTACACACCAAAATAAAATGGTGTTGCTAAAATAAAGAACCAAACATTGAAAGAAATGATTAACTACATGATCTAATTAAGGATCTCAACCTTCGTTTTCATGCTCAAAGTATTACTTATACAAGCCATATAATTCATTGTAATCCCACGAAATATTTGCAAAACATAACATAGGAAGAAGCATGAATAAATGAACCTATTGTAAGCATCTTTAAAGTGTTCAATTGTGATGCCCATATTTTTTGGTGGAAAAATCTTATCTAGCTGACAGGAGAGATCTCCCTAGACTTAGAATCCAAGTCTAAAACAAACAAACATATGAAAATAGTCCCTAATTTATCATTAAAGCATAGATGTAAGGGGGATGCATAGCTCATACCTTTTTTCTGAAATGCTTGATGAGGATCCTCACTATTGTCCTTTGTAACGTTCAACCTTTCTCTCTTGATGCCCCAAGAAGAGACCTTCAAAGACATAAATAAAAAAATGATCAAAGCATATAACCCACCAATGATTCAATCATAAACTATGTAAGTGATCAATGAATCTTACAATAAACGTCATGACAAATGTATATAGGAAAGAAACTTATATTTGTATTAATAATTAACAAAAGGAGAATTACAACCAGGCCTTGATGTTGGAAGCCCCATTCCAATGATCCTTTTTGTCACTCATATTGTATAGGAAGTGCAACAATGACTTAGGTTGGGTATCAAAGTGACAACCTCCAACCTGAGTCCTTGTCACAGTGTATATGACTTGATTCGTTGTTGCTATGCATGTACAATCTAAGCAACAACAATCCTCAATCCAAACCCTTGTAATTGAGAAGTCTTCAATGAATACTTGGACAACATGTAAGTATAGTTTAAGTGTCAAAAATGTTAACCCAATTCTCTTTGTGTGTATTGTACTTATAGGGAAAGAGTGGAAGTTGAGAGATCCATAAAGGGAGTGAGTAGATCCACAATGAATGGAATGGATCGACTATGGTAGGAAGGAGGTCTAGAATAGAGGGAGATCGAACCCAATCTCCACCACTTCAGAATAAATACCAATCTTGAGGCCTCTAGAATAGGAAGCTTATTTTACTTTTTATTTTTACCTCTGTAAGAAAACCATTACAAATTGTTGACGGTGCTGGACCTGTCAACATGTTTGGGAATCTCCCTAGTAGGAAGTCCCAATTAGACCTCAGACCGTTTGGTGTAGGAGTCCCAGCAATGGGTTGTATGGTAATGTCTTGACTGTGATTTCACATAGAGGCAAGCAAGACAACTCTGTTGGTAGCAAGGGTGTGACACAAGGAAGGTGCATGAATGGTTCTAACACATGGAAATTTGAGCGAGTGCACCCCTTGGAAACATGTGGTAGTACTCAGCTTGGAAGGGAACACACGAGTGAAGATGCATCACAAATTGGAAAGCATGTTAGCTAACAATCCAAAGTGATGGTTAAACCAATCAACACATTTCAGTAAGATTCATACATATACATAATAGTCCATACATGCATGTGTAAGAAAACATATACATATACCATTTAGAGTAAACAAGATAGCTGGAATACAATATGACATATGCATGAAACATACTGACTCTGTTATATTAAGAAGTGTAAGTTCCATTCATACAATACATCCATGTCCAACCACTAGTTCCAACAACGAAACGTTACAGCCACAACCGCCTACTCCTCCAAAGATATGTACTAGCTCTGCGCAGTGGAGAAGCCAAGGCCCATTACAATATTGTCCAATCTCTCTCTAAGATAGTCTTATCGGAAGCTTGGCTAACCAAAATCCTATACAATGAGTTATGAGATACTATTTATAGCAAAGGGTGGGGTGACCCTTGAAATTCCCCTTTATGACAGTTCATGTACCCTCATGACTCTTCATATACTCTATGACCGTTACATCCAACTATTGACACTTGAACTTCCACTTGACAAGATGTTACATTACAATGCACATGTGCCCATGTGAGACAAAATGGTTTGAGCAATCCATGCAAGACATCACTTCCACTCGGTCCGTTGTGGTGAGACCAACTCTTTGACATGCTTGTGATGGTGAGGGTGGTGATTTTATCATCACTTCCACTCGGTCTGTTGTGGTGAGACCAACTCTTTGACATGCTTGTGACGGTGAAGGTGGTGAGTTGATGCCAAGCTTGGTCATCCGTGATGGTGTGCATGCGCTCCATGGTGACATCTTGTTGAAGTGATTTCTTGCCTTTGTTTCATCCAGATGCATTGGTATGGCTTCTCCATCCAACTCTTCTACTAACATGCACATGGTCTTCTTGGGTGTGCACAAACTAGCAACACACTGAGACATAGTATCAGTATTGATCTTCTAGTGTGTGCTGGTGGTCTTTGCCTTGATGAATGTGCCAAATGGGTTAGATCGCATGTGTGTGCACAATGGCATGCATGCTGCTAAATTCCATTGCATGTGATCAACAACACCACTCACCATGTCTGCTCCATACTAGCTGCTGGGATGAATCTATAACTTGTATAGGCACAATCTCATCCGTCTATGCATGTTGCGCCCCCTATTGTATCTGTTCCTGCTGTACCTCATTCTCTTGTCTGTGCAACTCCTATTCTTCCTTGAGTTTCTGCTTGAGCACATGCAACTCCTTCTTTGTTCCATTCTCTACCTTCGCGTGATCTTCATGTCATGCCATCACCTCATAACCTAATTCTCCAAAGTTTCTTTCACCACAAGTAGATCTGCTTGAGCTTGCAACTTTGTTCCACCTCTGTGTTGTCAACAACCTTCCTCTTGCGTTTGTTGCATCTAGTATGTTGCCTTCAGCTGTTGTTCATGGTGCTGCTTTCTATGATGCTATTGCCATCATATCTTGATGTCCTTGTCTACGAACAGCTTGATGTCTTCGTGTGTAGGCAAGTTCATAGACACTTGATCGACTGCCTCCCTAAGTGTGCTCTGAACGGTGTCTTCGACTCTGCTCTCCTGGAAACCACTGTACCTATGCTTCTGAGAGGCAAATGAACACCTGTGATACCTGGAGACATGGAAGCACTCATGGTAAGAAATTTGTCAGTCGAAAACTAAAATGAACTTGAGAAGTGACTTGCAACATGCCTGTGTGACTGATCATGAAGGTTGCGCAATTTTCGCTTGGAGATCAGGATTCTGATTGCCAAGGATACACAAGCCACAGTCTGAGTTTTCAGGAGGCTGACTGGTTGCTGGAACTGCGTAATGCACAGTCCATCCTAGCTGCTAACTTCTGGAATTGTGCAATGCGCAATCTTAGCTAGAAATGGTTACAAGCTCAGTGATTGCATTGCACAATTTTCTGGGCTAGCAGTCACTGTCCCTCAGAATTGCACAATGCAAGACTAGAGGGAAGTCACTAGGTAGAAATGTGCATTTCCTAAGAGGAAGATAGAGCCTTCCCTTTCAGGATTGCATAATGCTGCCTTGGTGAGGCAGAGTCCGGGCCAAGGTTGCCCAAACTTGCTGACAGGTAATTGAAAGCGAATGTGAAAGTGAATGCATGATGATACTAAGTGTAAGCATAACTGAATGATCGTGCATGCAAATGGTGAATGACAGATTCAGAAAATGGAACAACATGCATGTGGGTGAGGCGAGTCGCTGAATCAACGACTGTTCGTGAAAAACAGTTTCCTACATGCGACAACAGTGAGATGTTAACAAAAACTGAAATGGTGCTAGTACAAGCTAGTATGTATCAAAACGACTACAAGTGCTCACTGAGATCAAGCAGATAACATTCATACAAAGCGAAACACAAAAAGTGTCAGAAAAGAAATACAAGACAAGAAAAGTGGGCTTACCCCAAAACAACTAAGTTGAATGTGCTGACGAATCCTAAATGAAATGTGGGATGCCAGAGTTATAAGATAGATGTGAGGAATGAGCTTTGAAGTGTCCGGTTGATGAGTTTCGATAAAATCGAGGTTGCAACACTCATGCCACAAATCTAGGGAAAGCGACACTTGGTGGTAGGTTTTTGAAATGATCCTTGCATGTAATCTCCAACTGCTAAAAATAGATCCCTAAAACAAGGGATGCCCTTGCATGCTGCCTTTGGAGGAGCATTCCATGCATGCAAGTCAAGTTTCCTTAGTCTCGGGTGGAGCTAGTCAAACCAACTGCACATGCAAGAGCCTGCTCAACTGCTGGGAGAAAATACAAATTTCTGGAAGGGAGCTGGGCTGACTGCCCAAGAAATTTATGCAAATTCTAGGCAGAGCAGTTGACTGCTACCCAGGATTGTGCAATTCCTAGGCTGAGCAGCCTTGCTGGGAAGAATTGCACAATTTTCTGGATGAAGCCTGACTAGTAGAATCACATCATTCTAGGGTTGAGCAGGCTGCCAAAAAGAATTGCGCAATTTCTGGAGGGAAGGTTGGTTTCCCTCTAGAATTGTGCAATTTCTTGAAGGAGCTTCTTAGCTTTCAGCTGGACCAAGTTCAGAGAAACAACCAGTGAGGGGAATGCATCAAGATTTGATAGACAAACTGTCTTTCTGCAAGAAAATCACTTAAGTTTGTGTACTTGACGAAGCAAGACATGTTGTTGTGAAAGGTTGGTAGGGAGGCTCCAAAATGAAGCTAAGGAAAAATTTTGGAGGGTGGTTGTAGCCGCTACAACACTTGACAATACACTGGTAGAACCCTAGCTCTCTGGATGGACCTTTTTCATGAAAAACAAGTCTAACACCTCCAGAAGTATTGTTCAGTTCTTAGTTCATCTTGGTTTCACACTAGCTTGATTGTAAGATGTAGCATCTACCCAACTCTTGTTCAATTGACATACATCCAAGCCAAGGCAACACAATTGTTTCGATTGGGGTGGAGGGGTATATTGGTTCACAAGCAATATAATTGTCAGAGTCTTAGTTTCATCTCTGGTGCTGCTCCGTTGCCAGCAGGCCTAGACAGTACCCTGATGGAGTCACATAGGAACACAAGCATGGCTATTCTACCAGTGAGCCTGACCAGTACCCCGAAGGAGTTACTTGCATCACCTCTATACATAGGAAGCCTTTCTCTTCTTTTGCCTTATTCATTTTTCATTTTTTTAAATTTTCACCATTTTTTTTTCATTTTCACAACTCTGCATAACACTTATTCATTTGAGAGGTGGAAGAGGGATCCCGACTTATTGAGAGCAGAAGAAGTTGTTCCTGTAGAGAAGTAGTTTATTGTACCTCTGACGTGCCTGTTAAGGTTTCCCCCTCACCTTACTCTACTTGATTGAGATGACAAGGGTTAACCCAAAAACAACCGACTAGAGTAGGTGACACTATTTAGCATGCGGGCGTTGTGTTTTTACCAAGGTTCACTTTCAACAATACATATTTTTCATTGACGTATCATGGACTAAAAGTAACAAATTCTTCATACGGAGGCAGGATGACAGATAACCAAGTAGTGATAGTTGTATAATTCCTCTTGTACTTTACCCAGCTTGTTTCAAGAGTCATACATGGTTTCATGCGAAACTAACCTACGACCAAAACAAGCAAACAAAAAACAAAGAAAAGTAGAAGTAGAAGAAAAAATGAAAGAAAAGTGAGTAAGAAAACAAGCAAGTAGACAAACAAAAAAACAAAACAAGTAAGCAAACAAGCATGTAAGCAAACCAACTGAGCAATCCTACTCCTAAGCTAATGATGCATGGGCCTGATCACATGAAGTGATATTTCCAGTGCAGCCACCGACACATTGGTTGACCCATGTTGGTGAAGGCTTGATCCGCGAGCAACTCGGTTGTGTAGACTAGAGAGAAAGAAAGATATAATAATGAAGACAAACACACTTCATGTTTAAAAGTGTCCATGGGACATATGTGAGTGCAAGTGCATGATATGTGGTACGTGGACTTGTAACAATGCTATGCGACACTACGTGCAACTTTGAAGCATACGCATACTCTTGAATATGACATGAAAGAAAACGAAGGAAACAAAGACAACTTGCGTTGTGCATGCGTGCTTGCAATGTAAGATTCCTCCAATACATGAGTGATGGGATTGTGTAGTTCGAGTGGAGGAAGCATGATCTATGTGTAAGATTGATCTTCAATGCATACAGACAAGTGATGAGGAGCCTTAGGTGATTGAAAAATTTCCTGATCGAAGGTGAAACTAACCCCAAGAGAACGAGGGCATGACATAACCATCAGCTCAGGGTGAAGTGCCTCGACAGTCTTGGGTGTTTTGACTTCATTGTCAGATAGATCATCATAAACCGGTGGCTTCGAAAAATCAACTGCAATAGAATCATGATCATGATTGAATATGGGAGTAAATGGATCACGACAGCCATGATTAGAAAAATCGACAATTTCATCGACATCCTCATGATCTGATGAATCAAACAGAGGGGTAGATGAGAAGTAAATAAATCTGTCCTCTGCATTTTCAGAAAAGGCAGATGAAATATCAATTGGATTTTCAATGAACAACTTATCCTCTCCATTGTTGGATGATGGATTGACATTCGGTGTGTCCTATGAGTGAACAATAATGGGTGCATCTGTGGATGAAGATACGGATGCAAAATCATGGACAAAAGGTTCACCAAAGATGTCAGGAAAGAATGGAGGGGGCTCAAACAGAAGGGATTCATCCTTCACCGAGTGTTGGTACTCAATATCTCAGTCATAGTCTTCGTGAATGACAGTGCATGTTGGTTGTGCAATACCAACTCCATCAGTGGCTTGATCCTCATTCACAAAAAGTGTAGAGTTCGGAATGAAAGAACATAAGACAATATCATCCAGAGGATTGGCTGAGTATGAAGACAGAGGTTGTGGAACAAAATGCATGTACAACTCGATGGAATTACAACCAAATCTACATGAAAATTAAGCGAAGTGATGTTGGGAGAATGTGACAACTGAACAGATGTGTGAGCATGTTCTCCCACATCACTCTGTAGTGGTGGAATTGTTTGATGAGGGGACGGAAGACAATCACTTGTGATAATGACGACATTCGTTTGTGATTGCACAACTCCATCACTGAAGAATACTGAGCGAGGTTTGATTTAAAACTTCTCCTTGGGACGAGCAAATTTCTTAACACAATACTTGAATCGGTCCCAAAGATAGAAAAAATTCATCTGGCTCTTCAGAGCTTGAAACTACAAATCACGGAAGCGCTGCCAAAAATCCATAGTCGATTCATGTGGATCTTTCTGTTGTTGTAACAATTTTTGGTCAAGATGGGCTGGATCAAAATGATAGAAAGTGTCTTCAATGAGATCACAAAAGTACTCAAGTGAGTGCACGCTGTTAGTCGATAGGCTGCACAACCACTGGTGTGGAGATTCGTGAATTGTGTATGCAAGAAGCAAGCTGGCCTCTTCGTCAGAATATCCATCTTCCTTATGAAGCATGGGAAGAAATTCATGTAAGATCTTAGGCCAGGTCACTTCACCTTCACCATCATATGTGTAAGTGGACAAGAGATCAAAGAACTCCCTCGTGATGGTGACATCTTCGTGATTTGAAAAAAATCGTGGAGGAAGAAGAGTGCAAGAATCCATGATAGATATGCAAAGGTTCAAAACACGATGAGAGGACAAAAATTGTCATTTGTCCTTCCTTTTAGCACCAGAAATGTTGACGGTGTTGGATCCATCAACATGTAAGGGGATCTCTCTAGTAAGAAGTCCCAATTAGACCTTAGGCCATTTGGTGTAGGAATCCCAGTAGTGGGTTGTACGATAACTGCCTTGACCATGATTTGGCATAGAGGCAAGTAAGATAACTCTGTTGGTAGCAAGGGTGTGACAGCTGCAGTAAGACAAGGAAGGTGCATGAATGGTTCTAACACACAGAGAGTTGGGTGAGTGCCCCCCTTGGAAACCTGTGGTAGCACACAGCTTGGAAGGGAACACACGAGCGAAGATGCATCACAAATTGTAAAGCAAGTTAGCTAACAATCCAAAGTGATGGTTAAACCAATCAACACATTTCAATAAGATTCATAGATACCTATACATAATAGTCCATACATGCATGCGTAAGAAAACATATACATATACCATTTAGAGTAAACAAGAAAGCTGAATACAATATGACACATGCATGAAACATGTTGGCTCTGTTATATTAAGAAGTGTAAGTTCCAGTCATACAATACATCCATGTCCAACCACTAGTTTCGATAGTGGAATGTTATAGCCACAACTGGCTACTCCTCCAAAGAGATGTACTAGAGACTTTCCTTTTAGGATTGCACAATGTTGTCTTGGTGAGGCAGAGTCCGGGCCAAGGCTGCCCAGACCTGCCAACGGAAACTAAAAGTGAATGTGAATGTGAATGAATGGTGATACTGAGTGTAAGCATAAGTGAATGAAAGATTCAGAAAATGGAACAACATGCATGTGGGGGAGGCGAGTCGCCGAATCGGTGACCGTTCAAGAAAAACAATTTCATGCATGCGACAACAGTGAGATGTTAAAAAAAACTAAAGCGGTGTTAATACAAGCTAGTATGTATCAAAGCAACAACAAGCACTCACTGAGATCAAGCAGACAACATCCATACGAAGCAAAACACAAAAGCGCCAGAAATGCAACACAAGACAAGAAAAGCAGGATTACCCCAAAACATCTGAGCTAAATGTTCTGATGACTCCTAGATGCAATGTGGGATGCTAGAGCTGCAAGATAGATGTGAGGAATGATCTCTACAGCATCCAGTTGATGAGTTTCGATAAAATCGAGGTTGCAATGTGCATGCCACAAACCTAGGGAAAGTGACACTTGGTGGGAGGTTTCTAAAATGATCCTTGCATGTAACCTCCATCTGCTAAAAATAGATCCCTGAAACAAGGGATGCCTTTGCATGCTGCCTTGGGAGGAGCATCCCATGCATGCAAGTCAAGTTTCCTTGGTCTCGGGTGGAACTGGTCAAACCAACTGCACATGTAAGAGCCTGCTCAACTGCTGGGAGAAAATGTGCATCTTGGGAAGGGAGCTGGGCTGACTGCCCAAGAGATTTGTGCAATTTCTAGGAAGAGAGGTTGACTTCTTCCCAGGATTGCGCAATTCTTGGGCTGAGCAGCCCTCTTCGGAAGAATTGTGCAATTTTATGGATGAAGCCTAATTGGAAGAATTACACAATTCTAGATCCAAATAGGCTTCTAGACAAAATTGCACAATTTCTAGAGGGAAGGTTGGTTGTCCTCCAGAATTGCGCAATTTCTTGAAGGAGCTGCTCAGCCTGTAGCTGGACCAAGTCCGAAGAAACAACCAGTGAGGGGAATGCATCAAGCTTTGATAGATAGGTTGTTTTGTGTAAGAAAATCACTGAAGCTTGTGTACTTGATGAAGCAATACATGCTGCTGTGAAAAGTTGGTAGGGAGGCTCCAAAACGAAGTTAAGGAAAAATTTTGGAGGGTGGTTGTAGCCGCTAAAACAAAAATTTAACAAGGAAAACCATGATGACATCGCTTTGTGTTTACTCGCGCAAACATTAGGTTGCTCGAGTTGGCTAAGATTCAGAGTCAACGAGATATTATTCTGTGCACACTAGGGAAAACATCTACAGACAACGCAACCTCTACCAATAAGGGATAAAGCACATCTACCAATTCACTCACAATTGTGCTCAACACACTCCGGATGGAAGAAGCAACTTTGTTTTCCCTCCATTATTTCTTTCATTTGAAATTTTTAACTGTAATGTTCACAACTGCTTGGTTGATTCTGGCACATCAGCCAACATCATGCCACTCTTCATTGCCAAATAGATCAATGCACAATGGATCAAGACATTTGTGAAGATCATCCAACTTGATCAGACATCTGTACCAGCCATTGGTGAACTTTGGCATGTGATCATATGACTATCTCATGACGGCCGAGTTCACCAATGCATAAACATTGTTGTTGTGGACATATAGGAAGGATATGACTTACTGCTTAGTAGATACTGGTCTAGCAAGTTGAATGGGTACTTTGCTATAGACTGGTCACACTTACAACTTCTGTATAAGGGAAAAAGAAATCAAATCTTGGTATTATCTGAAAGATACATGAGGCATATCATCACTCCCATCAATGGCGAGAATGAACCATTGGCCTTTAGTGGTTGTAGCCGCTAAAACAAAAATTTAACAAAGGAAAACCATGATGACATTGCTTTGTGTTTACTCTGCAACATGTGACATCATGGGTTGTGAACTGAGTACCTGTGATGATCTCCAAAATTAGGGATTTTTAGATATTTAATCAAGGATTCTTATAATTCATGAGAGGTATTTCTTCCATCATTCATGGGAATTCATTATAATATTTCATCAAATAGTGAAAGATCTAGATTTGACATCATTTGTGTTTGATGTGACAAATTAATGTGTAACACAAACACACATCATTAATGAGAAAATAAAAATCTTATGGCCTTAAAGTAAGAAGGTTTTTGGTTGGTTTCTCAATATACATGCCATGTTATAGGCTTCTATTGCACAATCCTACAAAAGTCTTTGTTACAAGATATGTTTAGTTTGATGAAGGGCTTTCAACTTACAAGACACTATAATTAGAACATGTATGCTATCCTTCTACTTCTTTTCTATTGACTTCTTTTTCCCTTTTTAGTCTATTGCTTCTATTTTGGACCACACTTCTTCTTCTCTAGATGATGATAATAAGGATGAAAACCCAACTCCCCCCATCGACCTCTTCAAGATGAGTCTATTGAACCTTAACAAGTGCAAAAATTCCATAGAGAGTCCACACGACTAGGGATGCAACTAGTTCTTTGGTTGGTGATCCTTCTAATAAACACTAAACACATTTTTAGTTCTTGCACACCTCTTATTTTCTAGCTTTAGTGGTAGAGAGTCATCATCCACAAACATTTAATGAAACATTTGGCCAACTAGAATGAAATGAGGTAATGAATGGAAGATTTTGTTTTTTATTGGAAAAAAATACTCAAGATATTGTCCCTCGTCCTCAAGAAAGAAAAATTATAAATTGTAAATAGATTTACAAAAAGAAAAATGCAACTTGTAGTAATGTTCTTGATAATCACAAAACCCAATTAAATCACTCTTTTTTCCATAAATAAAAAACAGACATTTGCTCGCATTATCAAAATGAATTACACTTCTCTAATTATTTTCTTTACATCTTTACACTTCTCTAATTATTTTATTTACATCTTTATACATATAAGAAATCCATCATTCTTACATGAGAATATGCATCATTTTTTTTTAAAACAAAATAACTTTGATTTGATATATCCACTTAAAGAACCCTTTATAACCTCAGTAAACTCCTTAGCCCTCATATGACAAAATGGGTTAATTATACTCGAGTTGAAATTTCGTGCATATTACTCCCCCTCAAAAAAAATACCAATCATATATTCATGAGTCCAAATCGCTCAACTATGTTAATCCAAACCTTAGGAAATCACACAAATGCATGACATAAGAAATTATCAAAATATTTGAAAAAACACTTTACGAGTTTGACCTTTTTACTATTCTAATTTATATATTTTATCTAAGATAATGAGGTCGAAAAGTGATAATGCAATAAAGTTGTCGGTGCAAAATGTCCACTTATCTAAATAATGATGAGATAGAGAAACAAGACAAAAGAAAAAGATGATATCAACTGGATGTAGGTTAAGATGTGTAAAGTATAGATTATCCAGTAGACTGTTTAGTTTTTAGTATAAATTTTATTATATTATAATAATAATCTTTATTTTAAAATATTTTAATATAATCTCTTAATGTTATAGATTGAATTTTTTTATAAGTGTGTTTCCTAAAGTTATTTTAGGGCTTAAGTAGCTTAGGAAAAAACTGTTATTTTTTTTTTAAGAAATTATCCTCATTTTCTATATTTATAAGTTTTTTAATTTAGTAAAATTATGGATTTAAAGTTTATTTTTTCTATTTTTGAAAGAGGAAATAAAAATAATCTTTCTAATTATAATATCATTATAATTAGCTTTTTTTAGTCATGTTATATGTAATTATTTTAGAAAAGAATATTAGTATATAACTAGAAAGCTAGGGAACAAAAGCTAATATGGCGGCCATATTAGCTTTAAAAGTTAACATTCAATTGTGGACTAACTTGTTATGCTTAGGATCATTGTAGAGTTGTGTTGTAATAATATAACCAATATCTTATGTTGCTTCGTTGACTACAAAAAACCATTTGACATATTGCCCGAAACTAATCTTTGGAATATATTAGAAGAGCTAAAGTTCTTTTCAAGTTGAGAATTTTTTGATAAAGTTGTATGAGAACATTGTTTCCAAGTTTAAGAACACTTAGGGACAATTGAAAAGAATTAATTCTAATATACAAATTAGGCATGGTTGTCCTCTATCCCCTACCTTCTTTGACATATGCATCAACAAGTAAGAGGATTGTTTGAAAAAAGTAAGCTATGTTGGCATGAATGTAGTTGAAATAGTTATCAAACCTCTTCTTCACATTAATGACATTGTTCTCCATATGATCTTAACAAGTAATATAAATTCTCAAGGATTTTTGCTCTAGTATGGGTATGAGTGTTAATACTTAAAAACAAATGTTATGATAATCAAATCCAAAAAGATCACTTCACTAATTTTGTGTACGACGACAACAACAACGTGTAGGAAGTGACTTCATACAATTATCTTGGAATTGATATTCTTCATAAGCTTAGCTATAATTATAGAATAAAAAAAAATGTTAAATGGAGGGTGGTAAACGTATTATGACTTTTGAAAAAAAATGAAAATTAGTGTAAGTTTGGATTCAGGATAAGGATAAAATCCTCTTTGAGGCCCCATAACTACTAATATTTTGTATGGTTGTGAAATTTGGGCCTACAACATCTCTAAAGAATCATGGAGAAAGATAGAGCAAATCCAAAAATGTTTTATAACTTATAGTCTAAAATTTAACAATAATACATGTTATCCTATCTTCCTCATAGAAGGGAGTCTTTCCTCCATTGAGAAGATTGCTATGACTAGGTACTTAGTGTATAAGAATATGATAAACAATGTAGAAGACAAAATACTTCCTAAGATTGCCTCAAACTCTAGTCAAAACCACTTGTGACTCAAGTGTAAATCATTGGAAATTGAGGAATACATTGCTTTATAGAATAATGTTTCAAAAAATATTACTTTGAAATTTAAGGAGAAATTATGGCACAACAAAGAATCAAGGATAAGATAAAATTAAGATTATAGGGAGATGAGCGCCCCTACTCTTTCAATAAAATCCTTACCCTCAACCCTCTTGAATCTTCTAGCATGTCTCTTTTGTCTCTTTTTCTCACTAATAATGTTCAAGTATCTCTCCATGATAAATTCTCAAGTATCTCTCCATGAGAGTATTTATCAGTGCAATTCTTCTCCCCTATGTGAGGTATCTCTCCATGATAAATTCTCAAGTATCTCTCCATAAGAGTATTTATCAGTGAAATTCTTACCCATACTCAAGTATCTCTACATGATAAATTCTCAAAAATATCTCTCCACAAGAATATTTATCAGTAAATTTTTTCTCCATATACTCAAGTATATCTCCATGATTAATTCTCACATCTTCTCTCCATAATCAATTCTGAAGTATTTTTCCATGAAAATATTTATCAGTGAAATTCTTCTCCCCACTTTAAAGTCATGGATTAAATCAAACGAGTTTGAACACAATGGATATGATAGATTACAACCTCTATGTATCCATTATGAACCCTGAGCTTTAAATTTGACATGGGGGGACCATTTTTCTCACATTATTCGAAGGACCACAAACATGTATTTTCATTGCTCTCGCATTATTGAAAGGACCACTAACACGTCAAAGTCCAATACTTAGATGTATGCAGGTATGAATCACTGATAACACATGGCATATAAACCCCTTTTAATAGGTGAATCAGTGGGTCGATTTAAGGATATAATTATATGGACAAAAATAATGTGGCATGCATCTCGAGGGTGGGGAAGATATTTAAGGTGTGGTATTATTTTTTTGAAAATAGAGATAGGGTTTAATTTGAAAAATATAAATAAATAATATGAATTATTATTAAAAATGGAAATATTTTAAAAGTTATCTATATATTTATTGGAGTAAGTATTCCCTTTTTTTGTATTTTAATAATTGAAAAAAAATCCTGATTTTATTTTAATTAATATCAAAATAATTTTGAATGTAATCTCTTTATTATATAAAAATTATATCATTATTTATAAAAAATTTTTTTATATTTTCGAGAAAATAAATCATAAAAGTATTAATTATCTTTATTTTAATTATTATTCAAATAGATAATTATTATACATGAATTTCGTTTTTAAACTCATTAATAATAAGTTTCTTTCCATTCTAATCCATGAATTTCATTTTTAAACTCATTAATAATAAGTTTTTTTCCATTCTAATCAAATTGATTAAAGCTCAATCATAAATAACTTTATCAAATCTTACCTTTATCTTGCTCATTATTCAAATAGATCATCATTCCAAATGAAATTTTGTTTATAAAATGATTAACAATGAGTTTCTTTTCATTTTAATCAATCTAAAACTGATATTATAATAGAGTTTGTGATGTTAAATGTCATTAAATAAATCTTAAATTCATGCAGATTTTATGCTTTCAACATATGGTTTATTGTGAATAATGCCATATCAATACAACTTTAATCTATAATGTTTATAAGAACATTACCCCTTAAAACATAATAAATTGGGGGTGTGATTAATTATCACTATTCCCATTCACATGGTTTGATTATGATGCATTTTACCATTTACATGTGAAGCCCTTTTAGGTTATTCTTTACAAAAAAAAAAAAATTGGTTTAAATTTTAGTTAGATCCATCTAAATATAATTTGAATTCTTTATCATCCATTTTATTCTTTTAATTTGAATGTGTAGCATTTGGCTCATTAATTTGATTAAACTTTCTTGCTACCTTCACAGTTAGTTTTGGAAATACAAAGTTAAAAATAACTCTCATTTTGATAATAAAATGCCACAAAGATTTTCGTGATATCATTTATTCTTTTTAATTAGAAACATTAATCTCCCCATACTAGTTACTTTAAAATTATATTTTTTTAAAAATATAATTTATTTACAAAAAATTATTATATATATATTATTTATATATAATATATATATATATATTATATAATCTCATACCATTTTAATTCTATAATGCATATGTTTTCAGTTAAGTCCGTCATTTAATTTAATATGCATATGTGTTATTTATTATTTATTGATATTGATATTATATAATCATTGTATTTTTTTATTTTAAACATTTTTTATTATATATGAATTCATAAATTATTTTATTAAACTTAATATTAAAGATATAAGTCAGCATGGATTTTTAATGAGTTAGGTTGTGTTAAAAACAATTATGATTAGATAATATAATATATTATGATTTAGATATTTAATATTAAATATCTTAGGTTATAATTTCATATTTTATTATATATTTAAAAAATTAACAAATTAAGTATTAACTTGAAAAAAATATTAATATATATATATTATATATATTATATATATATATATATATTATATATATATATATACTAAAAAGAGTGTTCAGTAGCGGGTGTTCTTTATATATGTATATAAATTCCAAGGAGGGTGATTAGGAGTAGACTTTCCCCTTGTTTTGATATGAATTTAGCTCACACAAAAGGGGCTACTGTTTTTATTATATTTGGCGTATTGCATGCGCTTCTGTCACACCATTGATCATGGCATGAAGCCGAAACAATGTTAAACAACATTTGGATATTAGAGTCCACATAAGGAGGTAAAATAGGACTTAGTAGGAGAATTTCATCGGATTGACAGAGCTGTAGGAAAAAACTAATAGTATAGACCACAAGTTGACCATTCTATCCAAGAGATTGACCGACATCTCCTTCTTAGATGAGAGTAGTGACCAACTACAACGGATGCTTGAAGATTCTACCCAATAGTTGTTATGACTCATTGGTTTTTCACTTGCAGCACTAGTAGTCTTTTTTGTCTTCTCATGTTGACGTATGTCAAGGTCTAGTATAGCCAACCTATTTTTATAAGTTTCTATTTACAAGATGCTTTAATTAGATGAAGTCTTAGCAACCCCAAGACTTTGAACTTGTGTTATTCGTATGGGTTCCCTTCGGGCAAACCAATAACAAAAATTTTACGTCTATATAATCTTCATCTAATGTAATGCAAAGTGCCTAACGTCAATATATATAACTTTCATTTTTTCAACATTACTAAAATTTTCAAAATTTAAAAGTTAATTTTCAACTACTTTAAATATACTTTTATTTTTAGGTTTCCTATACTATATATTTATAATATATTTTTTACTCCTATAGAACCCATATACATTTAAAAAAATTGTCTACTGAGGTGATATATTTGCCTGGATGTCACAAAATTGTCAGACTCGACTATTTTTTTCTCAACAAATAGGACAAAAGGATGATTGTATCATATTTTTGATGGTAGAAATGGTTTCAACACCATTAAAAACCTTTAAATACCCAAAATCTGAAAATTGATAGCTATAACTTGAATTCCAAAAAATGCCAATTTAAATCAAAATCTTATTGAAAATTCCATTATTTTCTAAACAAATTTAAACCTCATTAAACTATATATTAAAAAACATAAAACTTATAATTTATTATTTTACATCTCCATTATAATAACTATTTTAATTTATTGAGTTAGAGAGTACTAAATTAGTAAAGATATTAAAGGGTTCCTCACATTCCATATTCTCTACCTAAAGATGTTGTAATGTTTCAAAATTGCTAATCTCCTTACTTGATAATGTAGCTTATAAGTTTTAATTCTTAAGGAAAACAACAAATTAGTTATAATGAAATAGCGTGAGAATTATAAAATTGTTTGAGTAATATAATAGTAAGATTTATTTTAAACTTTTTATTTATTTATTTATAATAAGAGTGGGAAATTTTGTATTATAAAAATGCATTTAAAGTTAAACAATTAAATTAGATAATCATTCTTAGAATTTATAAATTAGTTTTAGATTTTATAGTGCAATTATATAATTATTTATATAATATCTATATGTATATAAACACCTTACGATTTTAATTATTTTGCATTAATGTAAAGATTTCAATCTAAGGTTGGTTGGATGAGATTTTTTATTTCTAATATATATATCTTCAAGCATTTGATGAATCGTGTCACATGTCTTGACTTCCAAATTAATAGAGTTGGTAAATATCTTATAGTTGGAGTTCGTTGATTGAGAACTTATGCTTAAATTAAGATTAAATTTATGGACATGTTTCACTCCACTTTTAAGGTGTCAATTTGTTGTTTATGTTGTGCTAATACATTTGTGATTATGGAATTATGAGAAATGCAATGATTTTTATTCCCGTGCAATTTTGATGTCACTAAGAATATGGAGCTATAAATGAATTGGATGGGATTTTTGAATTTATTGAGCTTCCCTATAATTCATGAGACTAATATATGAGGGAGAATAAAGCTACCAAGTATTGACAGAGATGATATTAGAATCTAGATTAAAACATTGAAACTGACGCACTAGAAAAACCACATTGCACACCCGTCCAAACAAAGCCACTAGGTCACTCAACATACTTGTGAGACTAAGGAGTCCTAGGTCACATAAAGGAAGAAGCCAAACCCCTTGGTAAGGTTGCCTAGAAAACCAACAAATAAAAGACCCCTAACATTGACTCTTAAAAGAAAATAACCATAGGTACTAAGTGTTGGGGTACATTGCACTCAATAGTTCACCAACAAATAAAAGACCCCTAACATTGACTCTTAAAAGAAAATAACCATAGGTACTAAGTGTTGGGGTACATTTCACTCATTAGTTCATCAGGACCTCATTAGGACCCACATTCTAGCCATTATTAGACCCTATTCCATACATTATTAGCGGCACATCTGACCACTATTCATTTATTATTAGACATTCCCTATCATTTGACACATTTTCTATGTCTAGGGTTTTCTATTTTTGGAAGGTCTATTTTTAGTAGGGGGTGCCACCTAGGATGACATGTGGCATTGACTAGACTATGGTTGGAGGATGACATGGATAATTACACTTTATTAATTTGTACTACCTCATGAATATGCCTTCTTACAGTGATTATGCATTCCCTCCCTAATTTCTAGTAGCTAACAACCACTTTTTTATCTACTCCCCTTATTGGTTGGCTTTTAGTTTTATTTTGGAGCTTAATTGAGTTCAACTAGTTTTCCAACTAATGACAATGCTTTTGAGTTATATTGACAACATGCACATGGAACCCCAACCTGATTCAAATTGGTTTGTCTCTTGGAGGGTCTATGTATTGTATTCATGTTCAATAATAATATATATTAGATTTTATGAGTAATTAGAATTGTCTTCCTCGTTCATTAGTCAAATTCTCAATAATTGTATTCTCTCCTTTCTTGTTTTGCAAGTAACTTGTCAAATACTTTTTCACACTTAGATCCTATGATTATGCTTAAAATCCAACATCGTATCAAAGCATAAGTTAGTTTGTGAAAAATATTAATATTTAATTGCACATTTGAAAATATTAGATCAACCCAAAGAGAATGGGTGAACTCATAGGGATCCTCACTCATTTCAATTATTTTGACTAGAAACCAGATATCCTTCTATTGTTGCGGAATAAAGGACTTTATAGGATTAAAATGGGTACTAAAATTGAGCCTACATGAACCACTGAGAAATTGAAATGCTTCAATAGGATCGATGACACCTATGGGATACTCCGTTTGGCTATCTATAGTGATTTACTCTTTCATGTTGAGTCGTGCTCAACACCTAAGTTTGGACAAAAATAGAGGGATTGTTTGACAAGCAAGACGAGTTAATTAGATATTAGCTAGAGAATAAGTTGATCACTCTAGATCCCAACCATTTTGAGATCCCATAAGACTTATTCTCAAGATTCAAGACTGATGACATAGGTAAAATCTTGTAGGATATATAGGAAGGAGGAACAACTTATCCTTTCTATAATTTCTAAACTAGGTCCTTAATATTCTTTCTTTGTCTCTTATTTCCATACTACTAAACTATCCATGGATAAGAATTGGAAGATGCAATATTTCAATGATTTCATTTAGTCCTTGATACATAAACAAAATAATCTCATTCACATTGGGGATATTAAACCTTCCACACCCTGTGTGCTTATAGTGAAGGATGATAGAAAGAAAGGAAGTAGAAAACAAGGTATCTTGATCATATAGATAGAGAAAGCTCTCAATCTAGTAAGGAGGCCAATATTCCCAAGGGAGAAAATTCTAAGAGGGAGAGAATAAAGCACAATTACTACAATAGGGAGTTCCATCGAGAGAGTTATTTTATGTTGAATATATTTGATCTAATGGAAAATGTAATTCAACAATATAATCAAGATGACAATATTCCAAATAATGTCAAGAAGAAGATTGAAAACAAGCTAGGGGAGGATGAAGGTTTGGATAATGAATTGATTTCTATTACTTGATCATATGATAAATTTATTTTATACTTATATTTCTCTAATCATATCTCTGCACTAAAGCATTGTTCTTTAATACCTTGCACTATTCCTACCAACAACTTCTCCACGCCTCTTTTTGAGGATATATTCAAGATAATTCTGCATATTCTTCGAACCAGATTTTTGATCATATTTTAGGATGTGATTTAGAAGTCCATAGAAAACCCATTGTAGATCCACATCACACACTATGGATGACACATCATACTCTACAATTAGCTAGTCACCTAGTGGTTGAAACCATAAATTCACATAGAGCTAGCTTTTAATTTGTGGGTACTTCACAAGCTCTCATTATTAATGTTTGCATGTACAAGGATCAACTAATAGCAAAATGATTCTCATATGATGGTATGGGAAATATATAAGGACATATTCATGTTAGGGTTAATAAAAAACACCATCCTTGTTCATAACAACAACATAGTTGACATATTATGCATTGCATTTTGAGGGGGTTTTTGTCCCCACTAGACTTTCTCTTTACCTTTCTCTTCTCATATTGTGTCTTGCGTAAGTTGTTTCATGAGTATTTGATATGAATGTGAATTTATAGGACTCATTAATTTTTTTATTGTACATAAGCACCTAACATGGATGAGAAGGATTCAATCACTAACATACTCCCCAACTGAGCTTTCGGGTGGGGGGGGGGGTGGTGTTGGGATTGTTATCACTCTATAATTTAATAAGGCTAGGAAATAATTGCAGAGGTAACCACAAAACCACTTTGGGGGTTGGGAATCTAGCCCTTCCAACCCTAGAGAGGGATCTCTCTATCTAATTTAGCTATGTTCTTCTGAAATTTTAGGCTAGCTATTAGGTTCAGGTTTTGGATTTCAGAATTGAGTTGGGTTGAAACAAGGAAGATAAGCCATTGGACAATGGAGTCACAGGTTGAGTTCAATCAAAACAGGTTCTACAGGAAACCCTACAGGGCAGGATAGGCACCTATGCTGGATTCTTAGAGTTAAGATGGTTTTGAAGAAAAGGTGAGGGGATCAAACTATACCAGGGAAATTAAGAATCCTGGAATTAATAATCAAGTTGAAAACATTTAGATTATCCTAAGCTAGAAGCGAAGTGCATTTTTCAACAAATTTTGTCCGTTTAATTCTTAGGATAGTTAGGAAATTTACAAATAACATATGAAAAACATTGAAAACAAAAAGATAAAGACAAAGATACACTTTGTCAGCACAAGTGCTGCGAGAATCCTGTAATTGCTGCAACTGTATTACTGAAGTTTGACCAAATGAGGCTCTGTGAGTTGCTTTACATCAATGAGTCTTTCTTCTCAAAAAAGTTCCAACCCATAATACTTCAAAGTTTGAAGTATATATAGGTGAATACTTTCAAAATATATTGAGAAAATAAAAGATCTAATAACTAATTACATTTTTTTCTCATCATTACATAAAATAGGAATTATGATTTATCACTAAGTGACAAAAATCCTCCTTTAGAAAGTCAAAAGACCAAGTTCAATGCACCTAGAAACCAATTGCAGAAAAACAAGAGCTGCATTTAGTGATTGTAAACTAATTTTAAACAACTTGATAGATGCTAATTGTTGGGAACAGGATCCCCCAAGGATAGTTTTGGGGCTTTTTTTCTCCTTGAGGTGGAGGCCTCAACGACGCTCTTCTTTGCTTCCATGAACGTTTCATGTGCGCGCTCCAAATCAAATTCATCTTCCTTCGCCGGAGCTTTGTGAACCCATGCACTGTCTTCGGGCTATTTCCACTTATCATCACCCGTTGCAATTCCACTTCAGAGCACTATATTCACATTTAGATCCTCTTTGCGAGGCTCATACCTTATCATCTGCAGGTTCTGAGTTGGCTGAGGTGGTAGTGCCCCTTTGTTGCGTATCCTCATTATCAATGGAGGACAATCTTCTATCTCATGATCAAACTAAGTACAATATTTGCACGACGGTCATGTTGGATTAGTGCATTCACAGGGATAGTGTCCTGGTCCTACGCAATTGTAACCGATTAGCTTTCCTCGACCTCTATCAGGTCCTTTTCCTCGGCCTTGTCTGTGCCCCTAAAAGCCTGTTTACGCCATACATACGCTCTGGTCAGGTGGCCTTGTTTATGCTTGAACCCTATAGGCAGGTGTTCTATCCATCATCAATTCATAACTTACGCAGTTGCGCTCATCATGTCCTACCAACCTACAAAATTTGCAGAACAGTTGTTGCGGTGTTTGTATAAACTTCTGCAGCAAATGACAGTTATTCGTTGTATGTTTTCTTGCTACCTGACATATAGTGCACCACAATGCTACACAGAGGAGGAAACAAAAAAGCAAATAGAGCAGCACAGTACAGACCCACAGATGACGTCGGACCGCATAAAGCATCCACGAGAACAAAAGAAAGGAGGGTTGAGGAAGAAATCCAAGGCCACTGAGACATCATTGGACCCAATCACCCTCACAGAGGGTGATTTGCATGACATTAGAGACATGGTGCGGGATGTCAATGCGAAGGCACTACAATAGTTTGAACAGCAACAACAACTACTATTGGGAGCCATCCAGATAGGCCTGTAGGAGCTGCAGACCCATGCATCACAGGTTGGCACGACATCCACCAACCTCGCTATCGGCACTTCAAAAGCTGTCGAAATGCTACGTGCGAAGGTCTCCAGCATGATAATGCTGCCAGATGGAGCACTGACCATGGTGAATGAAGCTGACAAGCCCATTGTCAGTGTTTTCAAGGGAGTGGGGATGAACTTGGTAGCGCTCCTTGGCGAGGCACTCCACCTATTATAGGATGGAGTGATTTCGGAGCTGAGGGCCCATGAACACCGTGCTTTGCAGGTAATTAGCGTGAAGAGGATTAATAATGAAAAGATGGCCCTACAACGAGACTCTGCCATCACCGCCGTGACCAAGGTAACCGACCAAAACAAGTGTATAATTCTGGTCGTGGAGGAGGCATGCTAAATGGTCGTGGAGTTGGCCATTCCTAAGGAAGAACTGGTCGAGGTGCACATCTGCAAGCTTGCTACAGGGGTGGGTGAAACTCACATAGAGATGGTTAGGATTCAGCTAGAGATGAACCTACATATTATAGAATTACAATTGAAGGCCCAACCTTCAACTTCGCCCGAAGTAAAGGAGCAGCGTGCAACCACTGTCACAGAGGTGATAACGACGGTCAACAGTGTAGTAGTAGACTGCACACAACTTTTTGAACAGTCGTTCGAGGTCTTGATGAGCCTGCAGGAGGACCCTAATGTATAGTGGCTGGAGATAGAAGGGCGAGAGCTGCAACAATTCTATGACGAATTAAAAGGTACACGGTGAACCGTCGTGCTCATGCAAAGATTGGAAAAGCTACAGGACGCCAAGTAGTTGAAAGAGTAGGTAGATGCAATGCGGCACAAGGAGGAAGTGTTGAAGGTGCACTTGAAGCCTTGGTTGGATGAGGCTTATGCGATCACGACCTCTATTGAAGGAAAGCTTGTGAATTTGCAAGCAACTCAGCAGAAGCCTCAGGCCGACAGTTCAGGACCAGCAACTGAACAATTGGTTGAGGAAGCAAAGCAAGTAGCTGCACAGTGCACTACCGAGGTTGCGGTCATACAAGTCAAGCTGGGAGGTCTTTGTGCAAAGATCTCTGCACCTGAAGAGTGACTCGAGGATGAGTCATCATGTTTGCACTGGGGGCCTATTGGGAACAGATCCCCCAAGGACAATTTTGGGGCTAAAATCCCATGTTTTGGGTCCATTGTGTAATAAAGTTGTAAAGTCTCCACATTTTGTGGTTGTGGAGCGCGAAGGTGTCAAGAGTCATAAAGGGTTGTCTGCCCTTATTTTGTAAAGTGTAAAGTTGGCTGTAAAGATCCACCCATGGTCTGCAGACCATGGGATGGTATAAAAAGGAGCTAAGTAAGTATGCTCTAAGTAGTTTTAGCAGTAGTTCGTAGAATGAAGTGAAGGGTCTTGGTAGAGAAGTCTAAGTGTTCGGGTTTTAGTGTAGGTAGAGGCTCTGCAGCTGAGTATGCAGAGGCCTAGGGTGGAAGTCCACAGCTAAGTGTGTGGACCCCTGCAGCTGTGTGCATAGGGCGGATAGAGTCTGTAATAATCTGAAGATACCAATACAGAGAATTATTTTGAAAATTTTGTGTATTTATTTCCTGTTAATGCATCTGGTTATATTTCATTTTGGGTTTCATTTACAATGTTTATGTGATGCGTGAATGTATGTGATTATATTGGTTTTTTGAATGCAAGTAAGAATATCAATCTATGCGATGCTTACTATAATTGTTTAGTGAGATAAGTAAAACACATAAGATAACTTGGGAACCTGTACAATACGCTATCATAGCAACGCGAAAATATCTGGATTGCAGGTTGAGGTTGCGCAAAGGTCAATCGTACACCTTCGCAGAGGTACTAAAGGACAGAATAAAGGGCTAGACTGATAGATCCCTAAAGCTAGTGACCTGCATGAAAGTAGGAATAGAGGGTATAAACCGACATCATGACCATCTCATGGTGTGGAAACTTGGTTCCAACATCCCCCCATACTACTTCGGGTGAGACTTCGGTCCGCGCTCCATGGGCTGATGCCGAAAGGGCCAGTAGTGTAGGGATTTGTTTGGCTAACTAACGCTGAACATGGGTTAGGTCCCACACAGCCAACACTATTTAATGTTGATCCATCCTTATAGTTCATCTTATCATCAATATTCATCTTTCAACTACTTCAGTTCTGATCAAATCTTTCAAAAAATTTGAAATCTTGCCCGAAAATAGGCTGACTGTCATGTGAATTTTCCCTATAAAACTGTAAAATTGGGTCTCCAAGTTACCTTCATAAATTTCAACCTATATGACCCATTTTAAAAGTGAAAGAGTCTATTGTAGATGAATATATTTATAAGATAAACCTTCTTCAGTTTGTCAAAATTCCCCTTCAGTTGTTCATAATCTGTTGTGCAAAAAGATGACTAAAACAAGCTTTTGCAAATTCAGAAAAATACGCTGAAATGATGAGAGTGCATCTCCCAATCCTTGATACTTGTGTGAAAAGTGAGATAGGTTTTTGTATTTTTGCATATTATGAGAAAAAAACCTCCAGTTTCCCAAGATTCATCTTTGTTTCGCCACAAAACATGTTTCAAAAAGATGGGTAAAACAACAAAAACTCTAAGTCCTAGTACATTTGGGTGCCAAAATTTGGTGTTTTAAGGGGCCTATTGATCTTTGTTGTAGATGAAAGGATGAATTACAGTATGGGACATGCTGATGAAGCTCTAAAACTCTTTCTCCAACTGATACTCTTTGTGAAAACCCCCTTTTAGACTTTGCGCATTCAAAGGGAAGTCATGGTCATTTTTTCTTGTAAAAGTAAAAATGGGTCTCCAAGTTACCCTCATAACTTTCAAACTGTATGAACTGTATACAAAGTGAAGGACATTATTTTAGATGAAGATTTTTTTGAAATAAAACTTCCTCATTTTCCAAAAAATCGGCTCCAATTATTCATAATTTTCTCTTCAAAAAGATGACTAAAGTAGGACATTGCGCAGTCATAAAAATAGGCTTTGAAGATGTGAATGGATCTCTCACTCTATAACACCTGTGTAAAATCGGAAGTAGGTTATTGTAATTTAGCATGTTAGGAACAAAAATTCCTCTAGTTTCCAAAGATTCATCTTTGGTTTATCACAATTTTGTTTTCAAAAAGACGAATGAAATAGGAAATACTCTGTCTTTGCACAGTCATTTCATTTTTTTTAATGATTTTTATACTTGGAGGTCGATCTGGGAAAAGCTAAGACATGGGTTTTGCAGAGGCAGAATTTTGTATGGTGATGTGTTGAAGAAATTGGAGAAATTATTGCGAGGTGATGCCGATATGAGGGGAAAACTTTACGCAGTCTTTGCACAGTCAACCATGATGAGAGCTTGAAACTGTGAAATCACCCTCCTTTCTTTGTTGTGATGGCATTGCGCACTGTCTCCTTGGGAAATGAGGGATATGGAGTGAAATAGGGAAAGGAAATGATGGGGAAAAGTATTTAGAGGAGTGATTTATGGACAATGATGAGGGGAAATGGAATGAGTGGATGGGATGAGTGAAGTGAAAGGGGAGAGAAATCTTTGATGAGGGGATAGTACATGTGATTAGGTGTCTGTTTCAGTACTTGTATCTTGAGATGACATTACTGATGATGACTAGCCAAGATATTTAGGATCCAAATACCATAATTAACCCTTTCATGGAAATAATTTTAGAAATGAATCATTATTTACATCTCTCAAATCTAGAAATCATCAGGTGAAGATACACTTCCTCATATGAAATATGGGACCCTAACAAGGGTATGTTGCACTTAGTAGTTCATCTAGACCTCATTAATACACAAACTATAACCATCATTAGATATTTTCTGTACATTATTATAGGAACATATAACCACTTTCTATTTACTACTAGACATTCCCTATCATTTGTCACATTTTCTATCTTTAACAAGCCTATTTTAAGCAAGGGCGCCACCTAGGATGACATGTGGCACTAACTAAACTCTAGTTGGAGGATGAAAAGGATAATTCCACTCCATTAATTTGTACTACCTTATTCATAGGCCTTCCTAGAGTGAGTACACACTTCTTCCCTCCTTTGTAATAACTAACTACCATTTTTCTCTCCTCCCCTTTTTAGTTGACTTTTAGTACTATTTTGGAGTTTAATCGAGTTTAACTCGTTAGTATTTTGCATGTGAGAGTTATTAATAAGATCTAATTGATTTCTAACTCCACCTACTTCCAATTCACTCCATTTGCTAATTTTGGGTGTCCCAGTCTAATCTTGACTTGTTTTCCAACCAGGGAAAGTGCTTTTGAGTTATACTGAGTGCATGCACATGGAACCCCAACCTAATTTGAATTGGTTGGCCTCCTAAAGAGTCTATATATTGTAGTAATGTTCAACAATAACATATCATCATATTTTATAAGTAATTTGAATTGTCTCCTTGGTTCATTAGTCAATTTATATATAGCTTTATTCTCTTTTCTTTCTTATTTTGCAAGTGGCCAATCTAGTATGCTTTCACACGTAGATCCTCTGATTGTGCTTAAAATCTAAAATTAATATCATCCTTAGGATGAATTGAATCCATGAGTTCAAATATATAGAGAATTTCCAAAATCCAATGCATTGAAAATCCCATACACAAAACCCACATTCCAAAAGATACAACATTGAAGGAATTCTAGAAGCAAGTGTAATTTGAACCCAAATCCTTGAAAAAAAAAATTCCGTAAAATAATCCATAGACTTAGGGATATTGTTACCAATTAGTTTACAAGTAGAGAAGCCTTCCTCTAGCTTTGATACACAATCCCAGCTCAAAATCCATTATCACACCACCTTGATGATGAACCTTGACACAACACTCAATAGATCAATAAAAAATAAGTTTGGGCATATAAAGGATAAACACATGTACCTTTTCTTATATTTGCACCTGATATGTGATATGTTGCATTTATTGTTGGAACATGTGAAACATTAATGTGGTGATATGTGCCTCCATTTGAGAGATATGGTTGATTAAGGAACTGGTTGATCAAATAAAACTCGTTTTTTCCTAAGCAGTCCAATTTGAAAAGAATTGGCCACATTTGTTAGTGCATTTTCTTGATAATTGTGATCTTATAGGAATCAATAGAATGAGGTTTTTGTACATTTCTAGCTTCCTTCTAAAAGCAGGCTATAATGGAGGTAATCACACTATTAGAGGAGAGGGATTTTGATAGGATTTGTTTAACAATTGTGCTTGGGTCACTGATGACAATCAATATCTTACTTATTTATTTAATTTCTAAGAGCAAACCCTAAAGGAGCACATAGGCTTCAACTTTATTATTTGTGGATTATATCGGAACCCAAACAAAGATAATTGATAGTTTTTCTTCAACATCTAGAATGATCCCCTTTGCACTAACTTTAATTTATTAAATATTGAGAGGGATCAATTTTTTTATCATTTAATATGAAGAAACTCACACATGACACAAAATGAATGATTAAAAAATATACACTTCAAAATGTTTAATCCCTTTGAACTTTCTCTTCTAGATCCATGACATCAATTTTTTGTGCCGACTTTTCAAACCCTCAAGTGTGGTTCATCTTCAAGGCACAAGAATGATGAATTTGGATCAAGTGAGATGGAATAAATAGGGGAAAACCTTAAAATCTAAATGAATGATTAGAAAAGTAAAAAAATGGCCATTAGTCAAAGAATAGATTAGTAAGAGGGAAAAAATAAATATTAAAAAGTAAAAAAAAGAATGGGAAGATTACTAAAAATTAATAATTTTAGAGTATTGCTATTACCAAAGAAAAAAGGGAAATAAATTACTAAAAAGGATAATAATTAAAATTTAATAATTAATGACAATACGATAACTAAATATAAAATGAAACGATAATAGACCTGTGTATTACTAGTAATATTGATGTTTTATTAATAAATACATTTATTTCTATCAATAATAATAAAAATCTAAATAATAGATACCATTAAAATTATATTAATTATTAATATTAATAAAGTAAACATTAGGGGAATATCTATATATATGTATATAATGCCATGATAGAATTTTGTTATCTATATATACAAGTTAAAAGAAATATATTGATTCAAATATTAATGAAATTAAATATTAGGTGAATTTTGAGGTCCAAATTGAGTTTTTTAAAGGAAATAATAAAATAATAGTTAAAATAATAAAACACGAGTTATGATTTTTTAAAGAAAAAGAAATGTTTTTTTTTTAATTATATTTTTGGCTTATCTCCTTATAGGTTTACTCAAATGTCAGATGTAGAAACTTGTTGGATGTGGAATTAAATTCCAAATCCAAAAACTACCCAATCTGCATACTTCTAAGTAGACTAACATGAAAAAACATGTTGAAACACACTTTTTTCATGTGTTTTCATTTTTCTTGATGTGGGTCTACTCGGAGTATGTAAAGTGGGTACTCGTTAGACGTGGAATTTTATTCCACATCCAACGAGTGTTTACACTTGAAATTTGAGTAAACCTATGAGGAGATATGTCAAAAATACAATAAAAGAAAAATAAGGTAGTTTTCATTTTTTCCTTCAAATATTTACCCTTGGGGATGACATCATCCTCTTGAATCCTATTGGTTCTTTTAAAATTAATTTTGTTAGTAATTTTCCTTTTTGTTTCTAGGTCTATTTTTGATCTCAAAATTCCCATAAGGATTACTACCAATATAAATATTAATTATAATAATAATATTTATTATTAGATGTTATTAAAATTGATACTCCAAAGTTAAAGTTATTTGACTATTATTGTTCTTATTAACAATCATTATTAAAAAATATAATTATATTTATTTAATTATTTATTTATTTTCTTGATGTGGTTCGCGGACCCCAAAGATCAGTGACTGTTACGTCCACAAAATATTTGTACTAGGTAGATCCACATGAAAGGATCACTTTCTGGCTCAACCACAGAGCCTAACCTCGAGGGTGTCAAGAGAATTGAACCCATGACCTCTCAATAGCAAATGTGCTTTAACAATGGGGACTCAACCAATTGAGTTAACCCTCGTTACTATAACATTAGATTAATGTTAATAGTACTATAACCTATTAGTAGTATAGACAATTTTATAAAAGAGTCGTCTATACTACTAATAGGTGACACTAGTATCAACATTAATCCAATGTTATATTTTTTAATAATGATTATTAATAAGAACTATAATAATTATTAACTTTAACTCCAGAGTATCATTCCTAATAACATTTAATAATAAATACTATTAGAATTTTTAATATTTTATATTGGTAATAATTGTTGGGTCTCGAAAATGGCATTATTTTTACTGTTTCTTCACCTTTGATATCTCATTTTTATCCCATATTTTCACATTGACATCAACCTTTCTACGATGATTGTTGGATGCATGAATGTTATACTAGGTGAAATCATTATGTATTTGATTTAATGTCTAATTATATCATTTTTAATGAATTAGAGAGGTTAAAAGATGCTTTATTACTAATGATGATTTTCGCCAAGGTAGTTCTTGCAACCTCTATTTAGGCCCAACAACCAGTCTCCAAGTTGGCATATTCACACAATCCTATGGGATTTTACGGGACTTGGTTTCATTCCTAACATCAGTGACATGGTTCTGAGTTTCTCATTTGCACCAAGGTCAGTTCTAGATGTCTCCAAGAAGCAATCAATGGCCATCACAACTCATTCCATGAAAAATCTGGTCATCAACTTAACACGATTTTTTGAACAAACAAAGTTGAATCTAAAAATTCTAATGTTGGAAATGTAACTAGTTTTGATCTTCATAATTGTTATTGTACTCATTTCAATATGTATCTTATGTAACAAAGGAAGAAAAGAAAAAGTTATTATTTTAAAGCATGAGTTTCATGCTATTTATTGACGGTCTTCTAGGTAAAAGCATGTTCTTTGTAATTCTAGGGGCTATTAGGTCATAAGAGTTATTGTCATGAGTCAAGAGAGTAACATCATGATTATAGCACCCTTTCAGTCATTATTTACTTTGTAAAATAATTTTTTTGAGTCTAGAAAGTCCTAGAAGCCTCCTAGTACAAGTCGACTACGGCAAAGATAAGTCGACCTAGAGAGGGGCTATTTGACCTCTTGGAAAGGATATATATAGAGACATCTTAGATCTAATTTGACACACAACATCAACAAGTTTGATCTGCGATAGAAAGAAAGAAATAAGAGCGAAGGACAAGGAATCTAGGAGAAAACCCTAGTGAAGAAAGAAGATGATTTTTTGGGTATTTTCTCGCACATGTGCGAGTTTCTGGAGCAGTTGTAGGGGCCAAAATTTCTGTAGTAACCATAGGTATGAAATTCTGTTGTAGGGGGGCCGATATTCTGAGATGATGTAGAGTTGGAAGGGTTTGTCTATAGTTGACTTGGTTTGGCTTTGACCTAATTGGAAGGTCCCTTTCGAGGGCTAACTTGGTGCTGGGATGAAGACTTGGTCTAGGGTTTGTGACTTGATTGTATTATTTGAAGCGGATTCTATAAGAAGAGAAGATAATTTTAGGGTTTTCCCCTTGGAGGGGTTTTTCCCTGACTTGGAATCTAATATCTGTGTCCATTGCCTTTACTATTTTGATCTTGATATTTTTTTTGATGAAACTATATAATAAAGAAACACAAGAAGATAAATAAGATTCACAAGAAAGTGTTTAGGAATAAGGAAAATATGAATTAGTAGCTTCCGTATTTCCTTTTCCAACATGGTATCAGAGCTAAGGTGAACACAAAGGTAGCTAGAAAGATCATCTTGTGGACACAAAGAAGGGTTTGTTTGAATAATTAGGTTTTTGACAAGCCTCAAGGAAGGTCGAAACTGTAGGTTTGAATTATAGGGGATTGAGTTGTTGTATTAAGTTGCTTGAAGATCATCTATTATGTTTTGAACTCATTGAACTTGGAAGGATCTGTCTCACTCAAAGGAGGAACCTTTAAAATATTATATTGTACCAAATCTAGGATTTCTCAGAGCAAGTGTAGGATTGAAAGTGCAGATCAAAGTTGGAGGGTCGAGACTAAGGAATGAAAGTGTAGCTGGTCGCTATCCGATGCAAGATTGAACCTTGAATCTGGCTAATATAACCTACCTGGAAGACATCCTTGACAAAAACATAAAAAAATATTGGTATCATAGAAGGGCATCTTTCTAGGACATCATTGAAGTCTCTTTGAAGATCTTGAAAACCTCGAGACAGTTGGAGACATCAATAGAGAAGGGAAGATTCTTGATTAACACATAAGAATCATACTGTTGCTCTATGTACGGATCTAAAGGTCTTATGGGTTATTTCTACAAGGAAAGAAATATTCTCATTAACTCAACAAATATCCTAGCATGGAAGAAAAGGATTGACCTGGTACCTACATAACATGAAGTGATGGAATATGTCTTTGGTGAAGTTACTCAACCTAGAGAATATTTGACTCAAGAACTAGAAAAATACAAGAAAGGGGAAGTAATGGCACATAGGATCATTGTTGAATCCATTAAGGATCATCTAGTTCCCTTTGTTGCTAATTTGAATACTTCAAAGGCTAAGTATGACAAGTTAGTAAATTTTTATGCTATAATTACATCAGGTCAAAAGATGTCTTTGAGAAATAGACTATATAAAATGAAGAAGTCGAAGGATGAGGAAATGGCCTCCTTTATTATGAAGATTTCTCAAATAAGAGATTAATTATAGGGGCTTGAGGAGACAATTTTTATTCTAAAATGACCATATGTGTACTAAATGCTTTGCCACTAGAATGGAGCAATTTTGCAACGAGCGACTATTCTAAGAAAGACTCAACTTGTTTTGATGAGTTGTGGGATCAATTCATATTAGAATATACTAGGGATCCTTTGAAATCAAATGAACAATCTAAAACTTTCATTGTGAGGACCAAGAAGCTAAAGAAGGGAAAGTTTGGAATGTTCAAGAAGAAGCCAGATATGTCCAAGGTTCAATTGGCTGCAATCAATATGGACACTTTAAGAGGGACTGTCCAAACAAGCAGAACAACAAAATAAAGGAAAGAGGTGAAGCTCACATAGTTGAGGAAATGGGAGAACCTGATAAGAAAACAAATAAAGAATATGTCAAGGATATTTACTATTGAATAAGGCATCCTCCCTATCAAGTTCTTTTTGAAGTTGGTATTTCCTTTAGAATAACATGCATTGCTGTTTGCTTAAGAGAGTCTTGGTTTTGTAAATACATAGAATAATATACAAAATCATGTGATAGTAGCATATTTAGAGTCTACTTGATTGAGTTGATTTGTAGGAATCATCCAGTCCTTCAAGAATGAGAAGATTGGGACTATGTTGCTTAGTGTTCATCCATGCATTGTCTAACATTATGCTAGAGGTAGTCATTTTTCTAAGGTGGATCATTAAGATCTTATAAGAGCCATCATTTTGAAGGTTCTTGGAAGAATCATTATGACAATTTTAATATATATTCCATGTAGCATGGAAACAATACTCTTGAAGGATGAAGGAATGTAGTTAGTCAAGATACAAACTCATTTTAGGGCATTTAGCTAGATGATTGAATGAAAGCATAACATTGCATATTTGAAGTAATTCTTGGGTAGGATTCATATGTATAGAATATTGTAAAAGAATTCGGTCGTAAAATATACTTGATAAGTCTTTTATATTTTTATATGATGCTTGATAGAATAATTTGACTTACTCTAGAATTAATTAAAGGATTAAGAATTTCTCTTTAGAATAATAGAATGGTACAGTATCCAAAAGAAAATTGTAACTTAGTAATCAAGTTCAATCCCTGGGAAATTTGATGCATGAAGGAATGTTTGTGTGGATATGGACCTTGATGATGTTGATGCCTTGATGATAAAGCCATTATGATGAAGCAAGTCTAATATTTTTGTTATTGGTTATCTGTTTAACATTTTTGTTTTCTACCTAGAAGGATATTGTAGGAATATATGATGAATGTTGAGGCAAACTCAACATATTATTTTGTAATATTCCTAATCTAGAATATTCCTCAAACCCTAGCAAAAACTCCAACTGAATATGTGCAAATGATATAATAACCCAGATGTGATAAAATAACAGTGGAACAACATATAATAATGTAAACTAGGAATATAAGCAGATACACAAGAAATGCAGCGAGAAATGCTAAGCCATTTTATTATACTGAGCAATAAATGAGTACAAGAGGTGATTAGATAGATGAGCTACCACCCATGGATGACAAGGGGCATTTGGTATTGCAGCTGGAGGCTATCATTGATACCAGGGAGAGGCAGCTATAGAGCAGGACGGTCCGGGAATTCTTGGTGAGGTGGAAGAATTTTCCGAATGAGGATGCCACTTGGGAGAGTGAGAAAATCTTACAGCATCCATCACTTCAGTTGCTTGAGGACAAGCAACATTTTTCCGGGGGATACTGTAATATTCCTAATTAGCCATGGCTAATTGGAATATTCGATTTTGCAATTTTTGCCTTCTATAGTTATTATAAATAAAAAAGTGAGGACGGGGGACATAACTCACTTTAAGAATAAAAAGTCACTTCCTAGTAGCACAATGTTGTGACTTAAGGAGGAGCCAAGGGGGCCAAAGGGGGATGCAGAAATGGGGCCCACGCAGACACATGGAGGGATTGCACAGGAGGGAAGAACACATGGCAAGAGGGGAATCATGTAGGAGGAGGTGAGCCTAGGGATTGTGAGAGCCAGAGGCTATAAAATAAAGCGGAGCCCCCTCATTTTGGATCATTCTGGTTATGAGAATTTGTGATAGTCATTTCAACTTAGAGCACATTGGCTATTTAGCTAGTCTGCAACACTGTTTAGTGCAATGAGTGTCTTCGTTTGGATATCTCACCCTTAGCCCCGGGGGACTTCGAGTGCTTGCTCGGGCAAGGTATTTCCATTGGCATTCCAGCAGTAGTTTCATCAACATTTGAGCAACAGTTTCATCAACATTTCAGCAGCAGTTTCATCAACATTTCAGCAGTAGTTTCATCAACGTCTTTGAGGAACTGCGCAGAACCCCAAGGGGGTGATTTTTGGGGGTCGGCCATTTTAGAAAAGCTTTCTGTGTTTTTCTGGGTTTTTTTAGTAGAGTCTGATTCCAGTGTTTTAGCTTTTTCTGAGGAGGTGAGCAACCCTAAATCATCATTTGTTTTCTAACAGCAGCAACAACATCCACGCAGAGAGGCCATTCTTGTCATTCTGAGAGTATTTCTTCATTTGCCTTGTGCAAGTTGAGGTGCCATCTGTCTAATCACCTCTTGTACTCATTTATTGCTCAGTATAATAAAATGGCTTATCATTTCTCGTTGCATTTCATGTGTATCTGCTTATATTCCCGTTTTACATCATTATATGTTGTTCCACTGTTATTTTATCACTTCTGGGTTATTATATCATTTGCACATATTTGGTTGGAGTTTTTGCCGGGGTTTGAGGAATATTCTGGGTTAGGAATAGTACAGTGGTATCAAAGCATAGATCTAGCTTCGCCTATGGAGCTAGCAATCTATGACACCAAGGGAAAAACCCTATATCTATTACAGACATAAGAGGTACAGAGACACTAAGCGTAGGTTGGAGAATACCTACAGAGAGGGAGACTGTGTTCCAGTGGTGGACGTAGAACAGGAGGAGCCTGTGGTGGACGCAGGACAAAGGGAGCCTATGGTGGACGCAGGACAAAGGGAGCCTGTGGTGGACGCAAAGCAGGAGGATCTGATGGTAGGTGATGACGGGAAGAGATTTGTGGATATGCTCCTCAAATTAGTGCAGGATCTGTCGAGGTAGATTGAGGTGATGGGGCAGATATTCACGGTAGTAGAGGCCATACATCGTGAGAACCCACAGTTTTTCAGGTTGGTGAGGGATCGGACGCATCCCACCATTTTCTAAAGCAGCGTGATACTGTGCAGCAGGTGGCCTCACATGCCCCTACATGCTCTACCATGCCCACTTTCTTAGGAGCCAACACGGGGGCTATAGCCTAGCAGGAGGCAGAGCCCGGACATATGGGTGATTATTTTGCAGAGTACCAGGCCTATGGGCAGGAGTTCAGGGAAGCCCTCTCATTCAAGAATTTTGTTTAGCTCCAGCGGGATAATAGATCCTGCAACCATCACAGAGGGTACCAACATTACCATGATGGTGACACCCATCGTGCAGTGAGTAGATTCCACTTGCTTACGTTTGATGGTTCATCAAATAGTTCAGAAAAGTCTTGGGTGGAGAATCTGGACATTTATTTCCAGCTTAACCAGATGTCGGAGACAGAGGCCATCAAGGTGGCAACATTGCATTTGGATGGTGAGGCCCAGGATTGGTGGTTTCATGGGATGGTTACACTAGGGCACTCCACGGTGATGACATATGCCGAGTTTATCAGGAGACTTATGGAGCGATTTGATCGGAGGGATTCAAAGCAGCATTTTGTTGAGCTGACAAGGCTCAAACAGATAGGGAGCCCAAAGACCTACATTGCAGATTTCTTGAGGGTCTTTGTGATGGTGCCAGACCTATCCATGACACAGAGGGTCTATATGTATGTTGAGGGGTTAGCAGAGCCACTTTGAGGTTTAGTCCAATCCACTAGACCAGCCACACTCCAGGATGCTATCAGTAGGACCTGGGACTTACAGGATGTCTTACCCAGGACCTGGACACCTTACCCCCAGAGACAGACTTTCAAGTCTAAGGGAAAGGATGTGAGGGTTCCACCTCCAAAGGGGAATCCAAGACGAGTACAACTTGACGATGATGCCAGGAGGGAGCTGAAGAAGAAGCGGTGGTGCTTCACTTGTCAGGAGCCATGGGCACCAGGACATAGATGTGCTGCTGGTAAAGCACATTTTATTGAGGTCTTCTCCAAGAGCAGTGGAGAGGAGGATGATGAGGATGATGTGGACGTAGGAGATAACCATGCCGTACAGGGTCCTTTACCACCACCACTGCTAGTAGCAGGTGGTGCATCTTTTGCACCCATCAGAGGGGCCCTTGTAGCATTGCGAGGAGTTCCCAAGTATCTGACGCTACGTGTATGAGGGATAGTACGTGGCTAGAGAGTATCAGTTTTGGTTGACAGTGGGGCGACCCACAACTTCATCGATGCCTAGATGGTTGAGCAAAGAGGTATACAGATAGAGAGCTTCAATGGGTTTTCAGTCTTGGTCCCAGGAGATCAGACCATGACGTGTGCTCGTTATGTTCTCGAGCTTTCAGTGACGATGGGCGCTTACACATTGACTGACCACTTTTTCGTGGTCATTATTCTGGACACCAACATGATACTGGGTGTTTAGTGGTTTATCACTCTAGGGAAGGTAACGACAGATTGGAAGACTCTGGAGATGGAGTGGGATGATGAGAAGACAAGGAGGCATGAGAAGATACGGGGACAACACACATATCCGCCTCAAACTGTTTTGGCTCATTGGATGGAGGCAATCTTCCGAAAGGGATACATAGAGTGGGCAGTGGAGCTGCGTGCATCAGAGATAGGGACTACAGGGTAGACGGTACACCCAGAGATACAGTCTATCCTTGATCAGTATGCCATAGTGTTTGGGGAGATTCTACCAGGACAGCCACCAGATCGGGGGTTTGAGCACACCATCGAGCTTGAGCAGGGCATACAGGCCGTGATTACCACCCCATATAGGCACCCCAAGGCCTATCAGGATGAGATTGAGTGGGTTATCCAAGAGTTACTGGCTCTTGGGCATATCCAACCGAGCACAAGTCCTTTTGCTTCTTCTATGTTGTTAGTGAAGAAGAAGGACGATACATTGAGGATGTGCATTGACTACAAGGCCCTGAACAAGAAGACCCTGAAGAACAGGTACCCCATACCCAAAATCGATGAGTTGATGGATGAGTTGAGAGGGGCACGTTACTTCTCAAAGATTGATTTGAGATCTAGGTACCATCAGATTCATGTGAGGGAGTAGGACATTCCCAAGACCGCCTTCAAGTGTCACTATGGGGAATTTGAGTTCTTGGTGATGCCTTTTGGGCTAACCAACACCCTTGCTACATTTCAGTCTTGCATGAATCACATCTTTCGTAGTCACTTGAGGAAGTTTGTGTTGGTATTCTTCAATGATATTCTCATTTACAACAAGACTTGGGAGGAGCATCTCCAGCACATTGAGACAATATTGCGTATCTTACAGGAGCAGCAGTTCTATGCCAAACTCTCTAAGTGTGAGTTTGGGTTGACGGAGATGTTGTATCTGGGACACATCATAGGGGTGGATGGAGTGAGGGTCCATGAGGAGAAGATCAGGGCCATCAGAGAATGGCCAAAGCTGAGAAACGTGACAGAACTTCAAGGATTCATTGGCATTTGTACTTACTACCAAAAGTTCGTCAAAGGTTTCTCACAACATGCTACATCCCTGAGAGATTTGACGAGGAAGGGGGCTTTTAGTTGGTTGGATACAGTGTAGCGAGCCTTTGATAGGCTCAAGGAGGTTATGAGTAGCTGCCCAATGCTTGCGTTGCCAGATTTTACGCAACCTTTTGTTTTGCAGTGTGATGCGTCGGGAGAGGGGATCGACGCAATGTTGATGCAGGGAGGTCACCCTATAACCTTTGAGATTCGGAAGCTCCTTCTGCACAAGAGGTTGTATTCTATATACGACAAGGAGATGCTGGCCATCATGCATGCATTGGCTAAGTACCGCAATATCTGGTGGGTAACAAGTTTAGGGTGAGGACTGATCACAATAGCCTCAAGTTCTTTTTGGAGCAGAAGTAGCTACAGGAGAGGCAACAAAAGTGGATCAGCAATATCCAAGCATATGACTTTGACATTGAGTATGTTAAGGGTAAGAACAACATGGTAGTAGATGCCCTTTCACGTAGACCAACCACGTTGTCTCTTATGAGCTTGGATACAGACTGGAGGGCTCGACTCTTAGTAGAGTACTCCAAGAACAGGTTTGCATGTAAGGTTCTAGATGGGCAGGTGGTAGATGACAGGTACAGAGTGGTCAATGAGATCATCTATTATAGGGACTGGATCTTCTTGACTGAGGGGTCTTAGCTCAAGAAGAAGATACTCCAGGCATCACATGATTCACCGTTGGCAGGACATCAGGTGTTTACCAAAACCTACAAGGCCATTAGGGAGAGGTTATCAAGGAAGGGCCTCAAGGAGGACGTACTCCAACACATCCGGGGGTGCAATGTTTGCCGGAGGAACAAGGGAGAGATGAGCCATCCTGCAGGATTATTGCAGCCTCTTCCCATTCCGGAGGGGAAATGGGAGAGTATTTTGATGGACTTCATCACAGGGTTGCCCATGGTATACTGCAAGGATTGCATCTTTGTCATCGTTGACCAATTGACAAAGTACGCACACTTTTTTGCCATATCCTTACACTATACAACAGCACAGGTGGCCGAGCCATTCTTTAGAGAGATCTTTAGGCTACATGGTCTTCCTAAGACCATCATTAGTGATAGGGACAACCGTTTCATGGGTGGGTTTTGGCAGGAGCTTTTCTGGTTGGTGGGGACAGAGTTGACACCGAGTACCAGTTATCACCCACAGACGGACGGGCAAACAGAGATAGTTAACACGTGGCTAGAGGGCTACTTGCTTAACTATGTCAGTGGGCAGCAGCGAGCATGGTTGAGGTGGCTGCATCTAGGGGAGTACTGCTACAATACTTCACATCACATGTCCATTGGTATGTCACCATTTTATGCTTTATATGGGTATCATCCTTTATCTTTTGCTGACGTGATGTTTGGTGATAGCAAGGTTCCCAGAGCCAAGATATGGATCCAAGAGAGTCAGGATATTCTCCAAGCTCTCAAGGATAACATGGCTACAACACAGAACCAACAGAAGCTGTATGCCGATAGGGGGTCAGGTGGAGAGACAGCTCAAGGTAGGGGACATGGTCTACCTATGGTTACAGCCATACTGACAGTCGTCACTAAAGCAGAAGGGGGTTGAGAAGCTTAAGCCCCGCTTTTATGGGCCGTACATAGTGATACGCAGGGTTGGACAGGGTGCATATGAGTTGGAGCTGCCCCAAGGCAGCAAGATTCATAATTTTTTCCATGTATCATGCTTGAAAAAGGCATTGGGGCAGCAAGTGACAGTGACAGATGAGTTACCGCCCATGGATGATGAGGGGCATTTGGTATTGTAGCCGGAGGCTATCATTGATACCAGGGAGACGCAGCTGCGGAGCAGGACGGTCCAGGAATTCTTGGTGAGGTGGAAGAATTTGCCAGATGAGGATGCCACTTGGGAGAGTGAGAAGATCTTGCAGCATCCATCACTTCATTTGCTTGAGGACAAGCAACATTTTGCTGGGGGAGACTGTAAGATTCCTAATTAGCCATGGCTAATTGAATATTCAATTTTGCCCAATTTTTTCCTTCTATAGTTATTTATATATAAAAAAGTGAGGACGGGGGACATAACTCACTTTAAGAATAAAAAATCACTTCCTAGTAGCACAACGTTGTGACTTAAGGAGGAGCCAAGGGGGCCAAGGGGGGACGCAGAAATGGGGCCCACGCAGACACATGGAGGGACTGCGCAGGAGGGAAGAACACATGGCAAGAGGGGAATCACACAGGAGGAGGTGAGCCTAGGGATTGTGAGAGGTAGAGGCTATAAAATAGAGAGGAGCCACCTCATTTTGGATCATTCTAGTTATGAGTAATTGTGATAGTCATTTCGACTTAGAGCACGCTGGTTGTTTAGCTAGTCTGCAACACTGTTTAATGCATTGAGTGTCTTCATTCAGAGATCTCACCCTTAGCCCCGGGGGACTTCGAGTCCCTGCTCGGGCAAGGTATTTCCATTGGCATTCCATCAGTAGTTTCATCAACATTTCAGCAGCAGTTTCATCAGCATCTTTGAGGAACTATGCAGAACCCCAAGGGGGTGATTTTTGGGGGTCGTCCATTTCAGAAACTCTTTCTGGGTTTTTCTGGGTTTTTTGAGTAGAGTCTGATTCCAGAGTTTTAGCTTTTTCTCAGGAGGGGAGCAGCCCCAAATCATCATTTTTTTTCTAGCAGCAATAACATCACAATAACAACATCCACATAGAGAGGCCATTCTTGTCATTCTGAGTGTATTTATTCACTTGCCTTGTGCAAGTCGAGGTGCCATCTATCTAATCACCTCTTGTACTCATTTATTGCTCAGTATAATAAAATGTCTTAGCATTTCTCACTGCATTTCTTGTGTATCTGCTTATATTCCCGGTTTACATTATTATATGTTGTTCCACTGTTATTTTATCACTTCTGGGTTATTATATCATTTGCACATATTTGGTTGGAGTTTTTGCTGGTGTTTGAGGAATATTCCGGGTTAGGAATATTACAGATTTTGGCAATTATGAAGTCAAGATGTGCTAATCTTGGGATTAAAAAGGTAGCGGTGTGAGAAGATAACTTGAAGGTCAAGTTCACACAACAACAAGGTGATCACTTTCATGAGGAAGCCATGATCAACTTGAATTTTGGAAAGGATCAATATAATGCCTTCATTAATGATGAAAAGGTGAAAATGATGTGCAATATTGATGACCTAGATCCTATCATAAGATTAAAGAAAGAATATGGCTCCATGATACCTCAGAAGGAAGAAAGCTCGATACAATGAGATACAACAGAAAGAGGGAGCCATTCAACTATAAAGAATAGGTAGCTGATTCTCTCATGGAGATAAGATGTAAGGCTTGTGGTGTTGACTTCTAAAATAGAAAGGAAGTTTGGAATCTCATTTGGATTTGAGAGGGAGCTAAGGGGTCTCCTTGAATAAGAGCAAGGATCTATTCCTTAGTCAAGAAGGAATAGGGATATCCTCTCTGGTTGAGAGGGAGTGATGATGGAAATCACATGTGCATTCTCTTCTTCATGTGTCAAAGCACTTGATGGGGACTAACAACCGTAAATCTAAGTGAAGGCCTTAGAGAGAGAATGGTGGAGGATTAGATAAGAATCTATGATTTCCTTGAGGATAAAGCATCCAAAAAAGGAAAGGTACTGACACTCTTTGATGATGGGACAGGTATCCAAGATATGAGTGGTCGAAAAGGATTGATATTCTTTGAGGATTGAAGGTTAAAATTCCAAGATAAGAATAGCCCTAAAAGGGCATACCTTTTGAACATCTAGAGGGGGTATGTTCCTTGTAGAGGTAGCGCGGTATCACATGTAAATCCTCCCATAATAATTCTCTTGAATGAAGTTGAGCCTATCTTGTTAGGCCTCAAATACAATGCTACTCTTAATATTTATGCTTATAGTTGGCTTACCAATCTGATTCTTCCTATGAAAAATCTTCAATTTGATAATGATGTTGTACTTGTTGTACAATTATGAATACCTCTTTACTTAAGAGGAAGTGTTGGAAATGTAACTAGTTTCGATCTTCATAATTTTTTATTGTACTCATTTCAATATGTATATTATGTAACAAACAAAAGAATAAAATAAAAATTTATTATCTTAAAGCATGGGTTTCATGCTATTTATTGATGTTCTTCTAGTTAAAAGCATGCTCTTTGTGCTTCTAGGGTTTGTTAGGTCATAAGATTTATTGTCATGAGTCAAGAGAGTCAACATCATGATTATAAGACCCTTCCGGGCAAGATGTAGTTTGTAAAATAATTTATTTTTGAGTCTAGAAAGTCCTAGAAGCCTCCGAGTATAATTCATCCCTAACAGAGACAAGTCAACCTAGAGAGGGTCTATTTGACCTCTTGGAAAGGATATATATAGAGATATCTTGGACCTCATTTGACACACAACATCAACAAGTTCGATCTACAATATAAAGAATAAGAAATAAGAGTGAAGGAAAATGAATCTAGGAGAAAACCCTAGCAAAGAAATAAGGCAAGTTTTGGGCAGTTTCTATCACATGTGCGAGTTTCTGGAGCATTTACTGCGGTTGAAATTACTGAAGTAGCTGCAGGTCTAAACTTATTTTGCAGGGGGGTAAAAATTATGATATTGGTGTAGTGTTGGAAGAGTTTGTCTTTGGTTGACTTGGTTTCAATTCAACCTAATTGGAAGTCTCTTTGGAGGGCTGACTTGGTGTTGGGAGGAGGACATGGTCTAGGGTTCCAGTCTTGATTGTCTCATCTGAAGCTAATTCTACAAGAAGAGAATATATTTTTTGGGTTTTCCCCTGGCTTGGAGCCTAACATCTGTGTCCATTGTCTTTATTGTTTTGATCTTGATATTTGTTTGATGAAAATAACTAATAAAGAAACACAAGAAGATAAATAAGATTCACAAGCAAGTAATAAGGAATAAGGAAAATCTGAATTAATAATTTCCATATTGCATTTTCCAACATCTAAGACATGGTTTTTTCTCAGAAAATCCTCAATTAGGTTACTTGCGAGGATTTCCTCCAGAAAATGTGCAATTTGGGAGATATCAGATGTTCTTTAAAGGGACTGTTTTAGGTTGCGTCCATGTCTCAGCTATTAGAAAATTATATATTACAAAGAAATGGAACACATTTACAGAGAAATGGAATAAAAAATATTGCAGAAACACAAACAAAGAAAATGAATAAAACAAAAGAGACACATATATGTGGTTCTCCCAATTTGGGCTACATCCACGGAGAAACATCTAGTCATTCCTTTTATATTATCTAGAAAAATGAAGAGATACAACCTACAACAGATCTGTTGTAATTTCCTCTTTGTTCTCACATAATATCCTCTCTCTTTCTCGCTCAGAATACACATATTCACAGTCGCAATACAATACCCTCATATATAGTGAGGGGTTTCCTTCTAGGGGAAAAAACCCTAGATTAAACATAACTTCTATCGTCAGATCATCCTCCTAATGAATGACTCAGATTGACTACAAAATTACAACATTTTATAAGGAAAATGTACATATATTTTTTTTAGCTTTGGGGGTGCTGCCCCCGAACCCTTGCTGGGGGCCCACTAGCCCCTGGACCCCCACAAGGGGGACATGTCCCCCCCTTCATGGAGGGCTGTATAGTGTTACTAGGGTATATGTTCGGCTGAAACAAAGACCTCAGAATAAAGAAGATAATCAGGCTCCACACCCAACATCAGTTATGCCCAAACTAAGAAAGAAATTAACAATTTGAACTAGACTAAGTTATTATTAGAAGATATTCTATTAAACTAATCCTATATGACCATATCTTAAACTGAGGATGTTAATCAATTAATATTTTTAGAGATTAACCAAGATTTGATGAGCTTTTTTTAGGGAAATTTCCCTAATTTTCCCTTGATCTCCCTTGTACAAATAATGGGACAAAAATTTGATTGATTAGTTCAGACAAGGGAGAGGTAGAGAAGGGGAAGCTAAGGGAGAGAATTCACTGTTGTTTTCATACAATGGGATAATCCCAAGAGGAAACAATTGGGATCAAGGTCTGCTCTATCATATCTTCATGTAATAGACTTCAGGTTTCAATACAAGTTGATGCAAAGTTTATATTTATTATTTTTTATTTTATTGAAGCTTGTGATTCAATTTTAACAAGGATAATGAGCTAGTTGGTTTGGTCCCACAAACCCAAACCGTTGTCCTCTACTATGTCTATTCTATTCTTTGGTATGCAGGTTTAATTCTATGAATTGATCTAGGTGTATCGTGTGTGGAATGTCTCTATTCTTTTGAGATTCCGGCTTGAACGATCTAAGTAATATATGGAACTATTACTCTACTGAATTCATAGTGATATTCTTTTGATAAATGGATAGGGTGTGAGTAGTTATCAAGCATCAAATATTCCCAATTGGGATGTTTCTTATGGCTTTATCTTTTGGTGTTTCATATTATATGAATGATATATTTTTATTTATAGACATGGTTTCATTATTTTGGATGTTTTATAAGGTATGAAATATGATCATGAGCTAAACTTTTATATTTTGATTCAAGGAAGGACCAATGAAATTTTGATTTTGTTTCAAAATATTCTAAACATTGGAAATAAGTCTATATTTTAATATTCAGCGAGAACTTTATAAAATGAGATCCTTTTGCATGCGCTCACATATTAATACTGCTTTTGACATAAATTTTATCCCAAAATTCAAACAGTTGCATCCCTTATTTATCTGCACATTCTATTCTATTCAATTTATAAACAATATCCACATTGACTAATAAGATATGATTTATTCGAATTGGAGCTTTTGTGATCCATATTATGAATATTAGAAACATTTTCGGAAGAAATCACATTGGAAGATTTAGGTTGATGCATTTTGAACCGACCTGTGTGGTTCATCATCATGACAACCAATATATGATTTGTTTGTAGAAGTGTTCAAGTTCATTTACGGGTACAATGACTTTATGTATAAGTTCAAATATCATCATGTATTTTTTCACCTCTCTAACTTATTTAATTTAAGAACTCACATAGATAGGAACCATAGACTATTGGTAACACACCATAGAATATTTATGCTCAAATTTATATAGCTTTCATCAATATTGAAGTTGATTTTTTGGATCTAGATGTTTGTGCTTTCTATTTTGGAGAATGAAGTTAGATTTTATGGTGAGTAGAGCACACAATATGCATCGATAATTTAATCTTGAACAAACAAAGGTTGTATTTCTTTTTGAGAGCATTGTTTCCCTAGTAATAGGAGACAATTTCAAAAGAAATTAGGACAATTTTTATATTAGCTTTGGTTTCCTATTTCATTTCCAGGATGATTATCATCTTGAATCTTTTTATGTCCTAGGTTTTCATGATACCTATGGTCCTTTGTCCACTAGACAACTGAGTAGCTTTCATAGAGAAGTTTCCCAACCTAGAAAAGGAGCTAGGAGTACGATCTTTGCACTTTTATTGGCTTGAAAGTGTGAATATAATTAGGGTTTTCTTTTAATTTCCATTAGATTGCAAGATTGGAGTTTATACGAACCTGAGAGTGTTAATGGATAGTTTCTAGGTTAGGATAGGGTTTATTTTTGTAGGTCTCTAAAGTCTTTCTCTAACACATACTATGCTACGCCTCAAACTTTATGGACCTTGTATTGACATAATGATATTGGGTCATTATTTAAATATATATTGCAACCAACCTTTTAGCATTGTTTCCAAGGAGGCACTTAAGGGATAAAACTTGGTAACCTACACCAATTTGGTTTGCTTATTTACCTTGATTGTTGACAAGTTTTCGTTTACTTTGAGTAAACTTCTTGAATTTTTTTATTTCTTGCACATTTTGTTTATAGTTTTAAATGAATTTCATTTCTAGGGT
>APFE031208918.1:188528-232247 GCA_000404065.3 Pinus taeda
GCTTGTTGAGGATAAAAAAAATGGTATGTCAAGGAATTTTTCAATGAGGCGTTTGAGGCTAATATAAAATGTGGCTGTGGAGATACTAAAATCACCAAATGGTGAAATCACGAAGGCATAAATCATTATTTTTCTTGAAATTTTTAAAAATGATGTCATTAGTTCTTTGACTTCACAATTGGATGATTTACAGGAAACAACACTCATGAGATTCTGCTCCAACTATAGGGATAATCACTCCCTCAAAGAGTGTCCACTTAGAAGCCTGGAAATTTGTGGTATTTGTGAGGTGGGTCACTCAACAAGTCATTTCCCATCACTTCCATGAGTACTAGAAGATTTCAAGGAATCAAGTGAAGAGATAAATCAACCGCTAGAGATAACTCAAAACCTATCATCACTCTTTAATATCGGGACTAACATTTAATGTCCTCGACAGGTCCCTCAACTGATTTATAATCCTAAAGTTCCATGGAAAACTTCTAGTGATTATCTAATTCAATACCCTACCCTATGGCCACAATAGTCCTCTCCCTCGAGTTAGACACTCCCATGGCCTCAAGGATGGTTTGGAGCCTCCTCTCTAGGGTAGTTTCCCATTTAAACTCAATTTCGTGAGAAACAACAACTACAATTCCCGCCCAATGTTCCACCAAGTACTCCTCTATGGTACCAAATATTGTAGGGATTAGTGCATAGATAGATGGAAAATAAACCCACTCAAGTTTTCCCATAACCTAAGACAGATGAATAAAGGGACCTATGGATGTTAAGAAAATAAATATTCAACAATGTAAGTTCTAGTATAGAATCGGCAAATCATAAGTGAGTAACAACACGTTTATCCTTTGCATAGTTCTTCTAGTGCAGTCAGTTTGGTAGAGAAACTATCCTTAGCCAAATCCAAGAGTAATACCTATACAAAAGATGTACAATAAGTGATCTACATAACATATATAAACCCTATAAATTTCGTATAGTAATAGATAAGAACATATAAATGTTGAATGCATCACTATAACACCATTAGTCTAGATCATAGAAGCATAAGCATGTAGAATGTAAGAATTAAACCATGATTTAGAAAAAACATTCATAGATCTATATATTAAATCAAGTGAAGGAAGATTACAATCGTGAGATGTTGCAACAAGCATTCCTCTAGCTCCTAGCTCCTCAAACTCTCTCTCAAACAGTATCTTAACAACATAAAAATACATGAATTCTCATCTTGCTTAAATGGACTAGCCTCCAATAAATAGGCAATGGGAGGATCATCTTGATTAAAATACATGAATTCTCATCCTAATTAAATGGACTAGCCTCCAATTTCTTCACCCGTTCACTTTGGGAAAAATCCAAAAGGTTGGAGGATATTTCCTCTGCTTTATTTCTTTGTCCTTGCTTAAGAGTCTATGTTAGGACAAGAAACATCTATAGACGAGTTTGAGGTGACCCCTTCCAACTTTTTAGAGTCAAATTTGAGTAAATAATGGATTCATAGTGAGTTAACTCATGATTTTTCCTCACGGGCTCGTGAAAATCAGGTAACACACCCATATTGAGGATAAAAAACATATGCATAGCTAGGTTAACATAGCTTGTTGGTTTGTGGCCAATATTAGCATGCCTTGTTCAGGTATGAAAGAGTGTGTTACTGTGGAAAATAGGCCTCTAATTAGTGTTCCATTCCAGCCAAAAAATGTTTATTCCCTTTGAGATGATGAGGAGGCATTTTTCAGTGTAAAAAATGCTCCCTAAAGTGTGAGGTTAGAGAAGAAGATGATGACTGAAATACTTTATATAATGTGACTGAAGAGAGAGAGTGTCATAGTTTCATAACTGAAGGAGACTTGTGAGCAAAAAATATATGTTAGAATATAAAATCATGTCTTGAGTTGGGCATTCTCATGCTCAATATCAAAACCAAAGTGATATGCATGGAGCTATGATCATTTTTTCCACTGATAGGTGCAATATGGATAGATTTCATAATGTGATCAATATGATAATTTGTCTCCGAAAACAATAGTTGCAACTTGGGAGAGAAATAAGGCCGAGTGATCTAAGCCTCTACTCAAGGTCTTCATCACTGCTTCTGAAATAACATATTTCTACACATGTCAATAAATGAATTGAAGTCAAACATGTGAGGAATTGTATGATTACCGATCAATGATGAAAATCATTAATGGACACGAGGATGGTCACTGATAAGGATGATGGTCTCCAAGATGCTCAATATAGTCTAGTGAGTGTGAAAAAATATTTGGTGTCAAACACTCATAGAATCATTTAAATGGGAGACAATGATGAAAATCCCCAATTAAATGCACATAAAACTACCATTGATATTTGCAAGCTCTAAGTTACTGAAATGTTTTTCAATCTACTTCCCAGATAAGATGCTGAAGTCAATAGGAAGATACCTCTCAAAGGTAGGTAATCAGGAGTCCTACATCAATTGACACAAAACATGAAAATATAATTTCTTTTGGAGATAGTTTAGAAAAACGGGACAAAATACTCAGGAAAAATATGTCATATGAACAAATGGGTGATACAGGAAACAAAGAGTAGGCTAATCCATTGAAAAATATAAGGATGACACTAGGGAGACCAAACAACTTAGACTCAAGAACAACAAGAGGAGTTAGACACAAAGATGTAGGGACACCTGGGTATCATGGCAAGGGTCATAAAATGATAGTGTTTGTAGAGAAGCTGACAAAAAAAGGAGTATGCTAGGAAGGTGCCATGCTCAAGGGATTGATAAGGCACTGCTACCAAAAATTTCTTTAAAATATGGATAGTATAACCATTATTCCTTCCAAATTTTCCCAATCTGCTTAGGTTTAATGAGTCCAGAAAGAGTCAGCTCGAAAGTCTTTTCACATTTAGAGAGTCTGAAAAGAGGTTAAAGAAGAATCCAAGGGGGTTCCTTTGTCATGATTAATGACTGGGTGCAACAAAGGGTTAATAATATACTCATTACAATTCCTTTTCCGTAGTTAGTCCACTGAGTCAAGATAAAGTGATAAAAAATGCTTAATAGATGTCCACCTCATTTTCATATGAGTACGAGGGGAATGAAGTGAAATCGATATTATTTCTAAAATTTTAAACAAGTTTGATAAAGGAAACTTGTAGTATCTTTTCTAATTGAAAGAGCACGAAAAAGGTAGAAAAATATTTGCTCAAATATATTTTGTTGAAGTTTTACAAGCCCGAAATAGGTAACTCCAGGTTTTTTCATTTAATGAGGAGACATAAGGCCATAAAAATAACGCTCATTCTTCTTCATGAGAGTTTAACAAGATTGAAGAAGTAAACTCAAGGTTTTTCGGATTAATGAGCAAGAAAAATACCATAAAAATAATGATTGATCTTCTTCATGGGAGTTTAACGAGCCTAAATGAGTAAACTCAAGGTTTTTTGGATTAATGAGTAATAAAAAGTCCATAAAATGAATGCTCATTCTTCTTCATGGGATTTTAATGAGCCCGAAGAAGTAAAATTGAGGATTTTTTGGACTAACGAGTGAGGAAAATTCCATAAAAAGAATGCTTGTGTAATTTTTTTGGCTTTTGAAAATTATGTAATTTTTTTTTTGGTTGGATGCAACAAAGCAAACATCCATGTTTTTGGATTTTTGATGTACTAAAAAATTGAAAGAAAACCAAGATAAAGGGAAAGAAGCACACCAAAAGAAACCAAACTTTGCACATAAAGTTACAAAGCACAAGCTAGTGAAGATGCTAGACATAGTACTTTTTTGAGTGGGTCCCCATGATCGTCCATAAATTCATAGGCCCCTTTAAAAAGGACCGGAGTGACATTGTAAGGACTAAGGGAGATGGGTGGAAAGTTTCCTAGCCCCAAGATATTGGCTGAGCTTCCTTTCGATTATAACTCTTGAACAAGTGTCAAAGATGAAGGAACAAGATCCAATTGATTAAGGAACAATGTTTCCAGATGATTCATGTTCAGTGCAGATGGAAAAGAGACTGCGACACAAGGGTGGAACTCATTCAAATCCCGCTCATGTGTGATTTACTTAATTTATTCATCAGAGGGAAGGACAATGACGAGAAGATAAATAGAGGGAGCTTCAATGGAAGAGTTAAAAATATCATGGGACCCAAGTAAGGAAGAAGGAGACATGGATGTGGACTAAATAACTTAACCAACTAGTCTCACTATTGACATCGACATCTGTTCTCCATAGGTTTTGAAGGTTGAATGGGTCGAGACGATCCCTATATCCATAGATCCAGTGGGTATAATAGAGACCATACAAATGACCATAAGAACCTTAGGCGACGGTAGGGGAAAATACCTCAAAAGAGAGGAGTCTTTCAAAAGATTGATACCAATACCAACAAAATGTTTTGGAGTACCACTCACTAAAGGAACATTGCTACTAGGTAACATGTGAAAATCAGGGGTACAAAAGGAAAATTGATCCACAGTTACAATTTTCCCATAAAGAGGAATAAGGATAAGCTGGAAGACTGAAAAAACAATGGCAATCATAACATAAGTCCAACCATCCCCCAAAAGCATATTGTAGTCGAGATGGTGATCTATGACTTTGATATCCACCATTATAGTTTTCCCACCAAGAGTGATAGGGTAGCTAGCAAGATATCCCTTTGGGATGAAAGTGCGGCCATCAAAAGATTTAAGGGAGCTTGACAATGGTGAAAGAGTGGGCGAACCTAAGGTGAGCCTACAAGAAGTAGCCATTACGCAGGTTGATGCACCTTCATAGATTACAGTGCAGTGAATGACTTTTTTTTTTTCCATAACTCACTTGGAATGCAAGCTAATGGGAGAGGTGAGGTGTACTTTTCTCCATGTCAAAAAATTCTAGATTGGAATCTTGAGGGTCGATCCCACCTATGGATGAAAGCAAAGCTTTCCATTTTGCTAGGAAAATTTATAATGCTTCAAGCACTGACATAATCAATGGTGCTCGTTCCAAATCCTCCACAATACTGTAGTTTTGGGAAACACGAACAAATGGGTTATGTCTCGTATGTCGAACTCTCCCTTTTGGGGCATGAATATTGGGGTTAGAAAGAGGCCTTTCGATATGAATATCATTAGGCAACAGTGGAATGGAGCTTGAGGAAATGTCTGAAGCATTTGGGACATGATTCCCATAGTTTTTGGCTCGTGTTTTGAAATCAATCATTTCAAAGGTGTAAATAGTCAATGATCCTTCTCCACATGGAGGGGGATGCAAACCACCATTGCCCCTTTGTGTAGGTGGTGGTTGATTTGATAAAAGATGCTGATAAATAGGAAAAAGGTTCTTAAAGACTGCAAGGGTTTGACCAACGTCCTTTTGCGTGAGGAAGCATGTGCGCTCTTAGAGACAAGGAAAATTATAAGTAAAATGGTCCTCAACTCATATCTTGCAAGGGAACTTGATAGTTTTTTCCTTTCCTTTCTCAGATTTAGCATTAGCATGAGCTTTATGATTTGGGTTGTTTTAGGTCATCTGTTGCTCTTCAGAAGGAGAAATATTTTTCTTATTCTTCTTGTTCTTACCACTGGGTTTTTGTGTATACTACATAGAGAATTATCACAATGCTTGGAGGAGTAGCATATTGGGTAGTAGGAACGAGATCGGAAGTAACAAATAACTTAGAAAATTTTCGTCTCAATTATTTTACAACAGTTCCAATGGTAGTGCCAATGAGACCATTGGCATGAGCACTAGGTTGTTGAGTAGAGGGAGTATTGGATTTCTAGGGGCATTAGGGATTAAATCATAAAGTGTGCTAGATTGTGAATAAATAAGATCTAAATGATAGGCATACCAAATGGATTGATCTTCAGTAACCGTGCCAGACAGGGAAACATTCTTCACAATGGGAGGTAGAAGAGACTTGCAGAACCAGTCTGCTAAGAGGTAATTTGGAATGGGGGCCTTTACTAGCCTCTGGAAATGTCTTCATTCATTTATATGATTGGAGATGTGGGTGGAGGTGTCCTGGTGCAGTGTAGTTAGGAGTTCTGTTTCAGTTTCATAGCAGATATGTAATTGGAAGTGATTTAAGAATTCCATGGCGAGGGTGTTGAAATCATTCATAGAAGCTTGCACTAACTCTATATACCACTTGGTTGTGTTTCCATTCAAGGTGCAGGGGAAGAGTCTAAGATAGATACTATCATCGATCATTGAGTTTGATACACATAAAAGATGGTAAGTTGTGACGTGTGTTTTTAGGTCATCCCCCTGTTTTCCTTTAAACTTCAAAATGTTGACAGGAATTTTTTGTGGGATCAGAGGCCAAATTAAGTTATGCTTGATGGGGTCATTCATTAACTTGTGCATATTGATGATAACTAGAGTAACTAGGAATGGAAAAGGTGTAGGTTCCCCTGAATCAGACTAGGGCAAAGTAGGATGACTTGAGGGACCAGAAGGTCAACCCATCAACTGGTTTCTAGCAGGGTATGTAGGTTGTGAAGGATTGTAGTTTCCTTGTGGTGGAGGTTGGGTTGTATAAGTGGCAAGCCATAAGGCACAGTTGCAACTTGAAGGGGATTACCATAGAATTGGTTACCCCCAGGATAGAAATTTCCCCTTCAATTCAATGGATGTTGAGTAGGGAGGCCCCAAGGAGATGCAATAGGACTAGGAGGAGGGATATTGCTAGCCACATAAAGTGCATTAGGTGTAGAACCATCACAGACAGTATAACCACCGGAAGCAAAAATATTGATTAAGGAAGGACCATATTGTATTGTAGAGGGTATAGGGGCCAACATTCCCCTAATGGCCATGTGCATGCCAGAAACATTACCCCCAGTTATAATTGTCTGGGGGTTAAAACTTATCAAATTGTTCCAACCAAATGGGTTTTGAAGGTAGTCGAACTAACAATACCCATAGGGGTGATTGCTAGAGGTCTAGGAGCTGACATGAAAGCAGTGGGGATGGGAATGTGTTGAAGACCACCCATAGCAGGTGTAGTAGGGATGCCTGGACTGGTCGTACTCTAAATAGTGGGATAACCAATCAATTGTGTTGAACTAGTTATAGGTGGGGTAAATGGCGATGGAGAAAAGTTATCAAAAAAATACTAGGACCCACTAGTAGCCATCGGGGTTGGGAGTGGAAACTGAGAAAGACAAAATAGGAAAAGTTTCAACCTAAACCAAAACAAGCCTAAGAGGGTCAGTAAGTGTAGGATTAAAATGAGGTATGAAACCTTTGGTAAAAAGATCCGTTGGTAAAAGAGACTCTTGGGAAGTGTTGTGTGATTTAGTATTTCATATCGGAGATTGATTCCCTTATGTAGCAGGGGAATCTGATTCACTCAAAAATTCCTCCACAGAAAGTGGAGGAAGGCCTTGCAACAGTTGAGACTGATGACGAGGGCCTCGGGTAGCCATGGTGAATGATATATTTTAACAAAAATATAAATTAAGTGTGATATATATATATTAGTCTCAATAGCAAAGAGAACGCATAAAAAAAACTATAAGAGATATTAGTAAGTAGCCAAAAACTTTGTCTGATAGCCACAACTAGTTGGAGATGAAACCCAGTATTGAAGGGATATAACAGAGAGGTGGTATAAAGCGATAGTTATAATTACTCTTGAGTTTTTCCCGAACCTCAGTAAGAAGGGTTCAAGCACTCTCGTGAAGATGAGTACCTTCCCAAAAAACCAAAGATGGAGTAGGTTCGTCTATCTAGGTACCGAGGAAGCCCACCCTAGAACCTTCTCTAACTCCATAGAACTAAGGCCACTAAATACACCTCAAATCACCGAAACCACTAGGGGGGGGTCATGTTCGTGGGTAGTATAATGTGTGGGCAAGGTACTTGATTCCCCAACTTAGCTTCAATATCCCTGAAAATATCCTTGATACATCGAATACCCACCAAAATGCAATCGAAGGCGGGATATTGTCTCTCACAATTCGATGTTTCCTCATGCTTAACTCCTATGTTAGTGGAGTGGTCCCAGTTGATGTGAATACAACACAATTTTCTCTCTTTAATGACACTATTTTTGTTTTGTAGTCTTGGGGATTTGACTTACACAACCTAACCCAAGACTCTAGCCTAAACTAATATGTGTATATCTTGAAAAAGAGTCGCTGATCATTTTTACTATGAGATTAATTTTAAGGGTACTTGATTAATGTCTACAAAAGGGTGTTAACATATGAATTTTGTGAGACATAACTCAAACCATGCAGAAAATATGCTTTTCAGTTTCAATTCAATGAGAAGGGTATTCTATAAGGAGAGAGTAACTAAATGTCTTTTCCAAAACCAAACATCTTTAATGCAACTTTAACACACATAAATAAATGCAGGCATACAATATTCAGATAATAAACCCAAAGTAAATTTGAACATAACAACTAAAATGTCAGAAAGAATAAATTTTTTTCCTTGTGTTTTTCCAAAATAATGCAATTAAGCTACTTTTTAAAAGAAACAAATACATGCATGCAACTAGAAAAAATGAAGCCAAATAGAATAGACCCAAGGATCAACCAACAAGTAAAACCTTCAAACAATGAGACCCACAGAACTAGGTGGAGAGAAGAGGTTTGGAAATATAACGCAGGTCTCAAAGTCACACAAGACGTTATCAGCTAGGGTAACACTCTGTGTGAAAAAAGGGAGAACAACATTATAATGCTCTAGAAGGAACTATAATGGCGCATTACAAAAGTCTTACTTGGAAAAAGGGGAAATCCAAGTCAAGGCAAGGGCTAATAAAAAACACTAGCACACAAGTAGGAAAAATGATTAAAATCCAAGCTGACAAGAGCAGGTAAGACCAGAGAGGACTAGACATATGGGATCTAGGAGATATGAACTGAGAATCAAAGAACGATCCCCAACAGAGTTCCCAATTCTGATGTAGGGATTGGTGCATGGATAGATAGACAAGAAACTCTCTCAGGTTTTCCCAAAACTTAAGGAAGATGGATTAAGGGATCTAAGGTTGTCAAGGCAAGAAATATTCAACAATGCAAGTGCTGGTATAGAATTGACAAATCATAAGTGACTAGCAACCTATTTATATTTTGCATAGTTCTGATGGAGTAGTCAATGTGGCAGAGAAAGGATCCTCAATTAACTCCAAGAGTATGACTTATACATAAGATGAACAATAAGTGATCAAAACAACATATAATAACCTTATCAATTCAACATACTAACAAATAACAACAAATAAATTTTGAATGTGTCAATATAAAACCATTAGTCTAGATCATAGAAGCATAAGCATGTAAGCAATAAACCATGATATAGTCAGAACAATCATAGGTCTATATTTTTAAATCAAGTGAAGGAAGATTACAACCATGAGATGTTGCAACAAGCCTTCCTCTAACTCTTATCTCCTCAATATCTCTCTCAAACAATATCTTAACAACATAACAATATATGAATTCTCATCTCGATTGCAATGGCATAGCCTCCATTATATAGGTAATGGGAGGCATTGATTTTTCCAATTTCTTCTCCAGTTCACTTTGGGAAAAAGCCAAAACGCTGGAGGATGTTTCCTTTGCTTTATTTCTTTCTCCCTACTTAATAGTCTCTCTTAGGATAAAAACATTTATAGATGAGTTTGAGATGATCCCTTCTAGCTTTTCAGAGTCAACTTTGAGTAAATGAAAGAGTCACAGTGAGTTAAGTCATGATTTTTCCTCGTGGGCTCATGAAAGTCAGGTAATGCACCCTTATTGAAGATATAGAGCATGCATATATAGGTTAACACAAGTTGCTGGTTGGTGGCTAGTGTTAGCATGCCATGTGTAGGTCTAAAAGAGTGCATTAGTGTGACAAATAGGTCTATAACTAGGGTTCCATTCTAGCCAAAAAAAATTATTTCCCTATGAGTTGATGAGGTGTTTTCAAGTGTAACAATAGCTACCAGTGAAACCTAAACCTAATACAAACAAGGATATTAAACAATAATTTAAAACAATTTTTCTTTTTAATTATTATGCCATTGAATGTAATTTCATATCTTGCAAGCAAACCTATCAGGGTATTTAACAGGCCTGTTGTGGCAGTAGGGCTATGCTTGTATGGTACCAAGGTAAACTTGTCGGGGTACCAAACATGATTTTTGGTAGCAGGGCTATGTCAAGTAAGAGAGATGTAAAACACACATTGGAACATTTAAATTTATTGCAAGAAAAAACCCTGGGTTACATTCTAAAGCAATTATCATCAAAATCGAAGCTAGGAAATGAAATTTATACCTTCTGGAGAATGGATTTAAGAGTTCTGTATTTTAGAAATAAGGATATTTTCATGGAAGTGGGACCCTTAGTGTAGGTGATTCACTTTTCTTGAACAAGATGAGCTTCATTTATGCACTTGGATGATAGCAAGATTTGGAGAAACAAATACAAGAATAATTGACTTATTTTGGAGGGGTATCATTTTGCCTTACTTTATATCCTCTTTCTTTGACAAAGTCACTTTTATCTATAATGAGGTACTTAAACTGATGAACTACTAAGTAAGACTAATCATAAGGTGTTTTGTAGTCAACAATTTGCAGGTTGTGAACCCCCAAACACATTGATAATTTTGCAGGATAGTTGCAAGACAACCTGTAGCGCACTTATTTTAAAAAATATTTTGCAAAATTCAACTACATTACAATGATAGATGGTTTTAGAGAAGGATCTAGAGTTTCCCACACAACTTTGAGTTCTTATCTTTATCACTGCAAGGCTCTATATCAACAAATGTCATCCATTTTTTCATCTCTCAGGAAACTTTTGGTTTCTTTTACAATTTTAGGATTTCATGTAGCAATGAATTTCAAGGAGCACTTTTCACATCACTTTGCATGCAAATGAAGCCAAAATAAAAAAAATATTATGACGTGGGTTTTTTCCCCAGACGAAAGTTTGAGTAAGTCACAGATAAAATTCCAGAAAAATGTATCATGAGGTATTTATGGATGTTGAAAAATGAAGCTAGAAATTCTCAATTTGATTATGCCTTGATTAAATTGAAAAAAATTGAATTTCCACACCAGGAGACGACTTGGATGCAATTAAATTGTGTGGCATGGCTTGTGTCACCTAGTTTACTCAGTAAATTTCAGTTGGAAGAGTTAGAGTTCAGTTAAGCATGTGTAATTGCTAATTTGTAGCAATCAAGGTGAGTTATCTCAAGTTGTTTCAATTAAACTAGTTCCAACTATTGGAGTAACTAGTGGAAGGTTAGTTGTGCAGTGGGACTTTAGTCAAACTCAGTGATCATCCAGTTAACAAATAAATCAGCCCAAAATATCTAGTTCATGTAGAGAATTCTAGTTCCCAAGCTATGGTGAAGATTCCAACACAATGTAATGTCAATTGTAGACTAGTATTGAGTTTACATGTGCTGCATGTAGTCCGATGATCAACCTTCGGAATTGCACAACGCATTTTGGAGAAATTCCTAAATAATAGGGGCCTAATTTATTAAGGAATTGCAAAGGGAGATAAGGGCTCAAGAAAATGCAAAAAATTGACTAAGTCTAGGTCAAATCTTCTCAGTGAGTAGAGAGATAGGTTATTCAGTTGTAAGTTGTGCTTAATTTAGCAAAGTAATTGTAATACATCTTTATTCATCATATTAGTGCAAGAACAAATTTGTTTTTTAGTAGATTTCTTTCCCATGGAAAAGATATTGTGTGCATGTGTGTTATTTCTCATTGCATGTTTGTGATTGATGTTCTAAATTATGCATTGAATTCCACAGAGAAGTAGAGTAGGTCTATGTCTTGTGATTTTTATTAAAAAGTCATGAGGAGTTGCAAATATACACCATAATTTCAACATGGTATAAGAGTAGGATTCAAATTAGAGTAGAAATTTCGATGTTGTTTCTCAGGAGGTTCAAATTTGCAGTTTACTGTAGCAGGATCTCTTTAGAGCTAAGAAGATGACCTTCAATTGGCTAAGACTAGAGTATGCCTTGGAAGGAAACTCTAATTTAATTGCATGGAAGGATCACATGGAGGCAGTATTAGATGACAATGGATTGGTAGAATAAGTCAAGACAGATGTTGCAAAAACACAAGCATATAATGCCCAAAACCTTGCTCAGTGGAAGAAATATGTAGCCAAGGCGAGGAGAATAATATTGGAGGGTCTACAGGACCAAATTATCACCAATCTCCATGGGAAAGAAACTCCTTATGCAATGTGGAAGACAATGATAGATCTGTTCCAGAATTGTAGCGACAATAGGAAATTGACGCTCAAGGATAAAATTCGAAATATCAACATGCAAAAGAATGACACTGTTTCACAATATTTGAGCAAGTTCACACAAGTTCGTGATGAGCTTGTATGAGTTGGTGTTATTGTTTCAAATGATCACTTGGTAAGCCTAGCCCTTCTAGGCCTTCCCAAGAGCTGGCATAGCTACCAAGATTCAGTTAACAGGAGGGAAAAATTGCCAAATTGGGAATGTTTCTGGTCTGATTTGACACAAGAGGAAACAAGGAGGAATACCAGAGATGGGACTTCATCCAAGGGTGAGGATGAAGAAAAATTTGCATTGGCTGGAAAGCGAAAGAAAGGAAAATGAATGAAATTGTTAGTATGAAAATTATTAGCATGTGCACCAAAAATAATTCACTTAAGTAATTGGTGAAAAGTGACCCTAACAACTTGTATGTGGTTGTTCACACTTCAGATCTACAATAATAAAATGAGAAACCATGTAGCAAAATGGTTGTACGTGATCCAACAAAAAAAAAACAAGAAATATTCGATGTAATAATCTAATAGAATAAGACTTGTATATGAATACTAATCTATTAAAAACACCTGGTTAAGGAGATCTACAACATGGGTTTGCAAATCGGCCGTCGTGGGATGGGTCCTTTAATGTCCTTTTATTCCAACTATCTATTCTCTCTCTCAATATGTGAAATACCCACAAATAAAGAATGGAACTCAAGTGGGAGCTTAGTATAAGAAGGCGATAATGGTGACAATGATAATGATCATTGTGAAGAATGAATGGAAAACCCTCTTATTTATAAAACTGTATTGGGTTGATCTTGAAAATGGAAAATAATAAAATCATATTACCCAAATCAATATCTAACCATTAGAATAGGTGAAGGATGAGCTCTGCAACCCTAATGATGAGGTAGCCATGAGCTAAACTGAACCACGACCCAAAAATATGATGACATCTACAATTCCGCAAACCATGAGGCCGATAACCAAGTCGGAATGACAAAGGAGGAAGGGGGGGGAGAGAACCCCTCCTACCAAGAGTAGGTGACAGGGGATTCCCACCAGAATACAAGTATTCCGAAACTAGCAGGAGATACCAACAAAATGTCAGGACCTGTCCGCGGGGCACGATGGCAGGCAAGCAGTAGAGGAAAATGTTTACCATGTGCGATAGAGAAATCGAGATACATCATTCTCATGAACAAACTAGAGCGATACATAAGCTACATGAAAGAGCACACACTAATATGTAATTTCATCAGAGTCTCGCCAATGGAGAAGGACCTCACCAAATGGATACAACAAAAATGGCAGCCCAAAGGTCATATCGAGCTCAAGCTGGGAGCTAGAGGCTTCTTCACAGTAATATTCTCGAACCTGTAAGACAAATAAAAAGTATTTGAAAATGGTCCTTAATTTCATTATAATGTTTGTTTGTTTATGACATACTCGGAAGAATGCTACGAACCAGACAAGGAAAAATTTCTGGCAGCCCCGGTTTGGGTCAAGTTATTCGGTCTCCCAATGGATTTATGGGACCCAGAAATACTGGATGGCATTGGAAATACGATAGGAAGATTTTTCAAAATAGCAGAAATGACAAAAAAGGAAGATACACTTCATATGCAAGAATATGCGTATATATGTACATAGCTGAACCTAAACCAGACTCAGTGGAACTAGAATATCATGAAGAGGTATGGCAGCAAACCCTAGTCTATGAACACATCCCATTCAAATGTCGTAGATGTCATGACTATGGTCACCTATTTAAGGAGTGTCCAATGAACCTAGAGGATGGAGAGAACATGAACAAACAACAGAGGAAACATCAAGAAGATAAGGAAGGGTTTCAAGAAGTGAAAAGCAAGAGAAGACAAGCAAATGAAAACCCCTACGCAGGGAAAAAAGAATATCAATCTTAGCCAAGCAGAAAAAACAACTTTGAAGCACTGCAGGGAGATGAAGAAGAAGAAAATAAGGCCCAAAATATGGACTATCAGGAGAAAGGAAAGGAGAGTAGTTCAAGTCAAGGAAAACCAAACCCCAAGAGGAAAGCCCAAAGAGAGCTGGCAGAGAAAGATGATAAGAAAGAGAGGGAGAAGATGGAAAACACCACAATGGAAATCGACCCAAGTAAGGGAGAGGAATTGATCATGGAAGAAGAGGTCCTAGAGAAATAGTAGGGAGAAACCTAATGCACACCTTTCAACTCAGAATTAAAGATCTAAAAGGAAAAATAAAGAAATGGAATAAGGATGAATTTGAAAACATACAGAAGGAACAAGAGTTGATCCAAACAAAGATGAAGGAAGTACAACAACAAATAATCAACGAAGGCAGAAGTGAAGGGCTAGCAGAGGAGGAAGGGAAGGTGATTAATAAAATGGAGGAAAGGAGACAACAAGAAGAAATACTATGGAAATAGAAATTCAGAATTCAATGGTTAAAGGAAGGAGAACGAAATACAAGGTTTTTTCACAAAGAAATGATCTATCATAGGCAGAAGAACATGATTTTCTCCCTAGTAGATCAACAAGGCAATCGTCTTACTCAAAAAGAAGACATGGAAAATCTGTTAGTGAATCACTTCAAAGGGATGTTGACGGAACCAAACAAAAGAAGGGAGGAGAATATAAACAAAATCATACAGCACATCGCCAACCTGGTGAGCAAAGATCAGAACATGGCCATACTGAAAGAAATATCTAAAACAAAGGTAGAATAAGACATTAGGAATATGGCGAGAAACAAAGCACAAGGGCTAGATGGACTCACAGATGAATTCTTCTAGGCGACATGGCCATTCATGAGTGAAGACATAGTGAAACTAGTGGAGGAGTCCAAGCGCGCCAAAAGAATGCACCTGACCTTGAATTCCATATTCCTGGCCCTGATTCCAAAGGTAGATCATTCGGAAGAACCGCAAGGGTTCAGACCAATAACACTTTGTAATGTCATATACAAAATTATGGATACAATTATGGTTAATCATTTAAAACCTATACTACTTGGGTTGATACCTCAGGAACAGACATGGTTTGTCAAAGGAAGACAAATAATAGATGGCATAGTGGTGGCATAAGAGGCAATTCATTCATTAAAAACAAAAAAAACCAAAGGAATGCTCGTTAAATTAGATTTGTCAAAAGCCTATGATCAACTGAATTGGGATTATTTACAAGGAATATTGAAGGCATTCAACTTTGATGCAAGATGGATAAGATGGATAATGTCAATGGTTTCAACTCTAGTTCTGTCAATTCTACTCAATGGATCATCCACAGAGGTGTTTAATGCAACTCGAGGGCTCAAGCAAGGTGACCCGCTTTCCCCTTTTTTGTTCATCCTGGCAGCAGAATGCCTCGGAAGGTACATAAAGGAGAAAGTTCGAAGTGAACAATAAACTGGCCTTAGACTATGGGGGAATGATCTACCATTAACTCACCAGCAATTTGTAGACGACATAATGATGTATGGACAGGCATCTCTCAAGGAAGCCAAGAAAATAATGGAAATTCTCACAGACTTCACTAGTGCTTCACGGACGGAGATAAACAAAGAGAAGACTGATATATTTTTCTTCGACACAACAACACCCTCACAATATTTCTTAGCAAGAGTAATGGGATATAGAGCAGGAAATTTCCCCTCGAAATACTTAGGAGTCCAGTTAAATGATCAACAAAATAGAGTGGCAAACTGGAAACCCCTGTTGGGAAAAATCCAAAGAAATATGCAAAGCTGGACATTTAGGGCACTGAATATGCCAAGTTGCGTAATATTACTGAGATCAGTATTACAATCTATCTTGATTTTCCAACTAACCAGTCAAGCAAATCCTAAAATAGTATGCCAAAAGATGATAGACATCTTCAAAAAAAAATTATGGCAAGGGTCTAGAACGAAAAAATGGGCTCTTCTATCATGGAACTGGCTTGGAAAACCCCTACAAGAAGGAGGAATAGAACTCCAAGATCCTTGTTACTCAATCAGGTCATGGGGGAAAAGTTGTGGTGGAGATGGATCCAGGGAGGGTTAGATCTATGGAAACAATTATGGGAGAGGAAGTATGACATGCCTAGATCAATAGAAGGAAAGTTGAGACTCCAAGACAACAAGAAAGGTTCAACAATATGGGACCTAGCCTTAGATAACAGAAATTTGATTAGCAACCAAAGTTTTTGAAAAATCAGAGGAGGTGACAAAGCCAATTTTGGGGAAGAAGCATGGTAACAGAGAGAAAAACTAATCAGTAAGCCTGAGCTTGAATAAGTCCACCAATATACTAACATCCATGGGGAAAAAACAATTAAAAACCTATGGAGCATGGAACCTAGAGAATACTGGAGAAAGTGCAAACAAAAACAGGACTGGCTAGATGCACTAGAAACACCCTAGTGGAAGTTATACGAAAATGAAATGGAAACCTAGAAAATTACAAAAGCAAAAGGGCCAGACATACTAAGATGGGGTTAGAGGATTAAAGGGATCTTCACAATTAAAGAGGATTATCAACTACAAGCAGAACATCTCAAGCATCAAGAGACAAATATCTGTGAAAGCATATGGAAAGAAAAGACATGGCCGAAGGTTGCCTTCTTCATGTGGATCCTTCGCCACGGGTGCGTACTTACATGGGATCAACTGTAAAAAAAGGGATGCAAGGACCCTCGATATGCAACTTATGTAAAGAACAAGTAGAAAAAATGGAGCACATGACCAATGCATGCAGATACAGTGATAACCTATGGAAAAAATATAATCAACTCTTCGGAGTTAGTGATAGGAATCCAAACAACATGAAGACAACAATAGATAATTGGCGGAAAAAGCCTTAAAAAAACACAATCCCGAACCGAGGCTGGAGAATTTTGTTAGGGTTCGTCCTATGGGAAATATGGAAGGAAAGAAATAACCTGATCTTCAAAGAAGAAAGAAGAACTGAAGCAGAAAAATGGAATCAAATAATCCAGAACATAAGAGAGACAATACTGGTAGAGAAATGGTATGAGGGGGATTGTAAAAGCAATCCACAGGAAGAAAGAATAATGAAAGGCCTAAACTTGAAACCTACTATACTAAACACATCCTCATGGAAGCACCATACCCCCAATGGAGAGTTTGCAAATTGCTATAAATGGCCTCAGCAAGAATTTAACAAACTTAATTTCGATGGATCTACAAAAGGGAACACTAGTGTGGTGGGGACAGGAGGATTATTCAGAGATGACAAGGGGAAATGCTCAGAGTTTACGCTATGGACTGTGGCAATGCGACCAACAATGAAATAGAGCTTCATGCTTTGAAAAGGGGACTGGAAATTGCGATAAGAGAATGATTCCAAAGACTGTAGGTAGAAGGACACTCAAATATGGTGATAGAAATGGTGAAGAAGCTACAACAAGGAATGCAGTGGGAAAGAATCAGCCAAAGATGGAGGACTGCATGGCTGGTCCAAGAGATTAGTAAGCTAATTCAACAGATAGGATACATTATCCCAACACATGTCCGAAGGATGGGAAACATGGCAGTGGACAATCTGGTAAATTGGGGATGCATCTAGGCACAGGTAGAAACCTATATATAAAAGAAGGAGAGTTATTACAAATGGAGGAAATGAATAAACTAGTGGAAATACTAGAAAAAGACAAGGAGCATGAGGAGAACCCCTGATCAAGGTGTGGGAAAGAAGAGGAGTTGGGCCAGTAGCGATGGGAAGTGGAGATGTTAGATATCATCCACATGAGCACAAGGACAAAGATATCTTTGGGATGTGGAGGAGGAGGACAACAGGAAGGGCAGGTGGAAGGATAGGGCAAGGAGGGAGCAAGCCCGGAGGGGAGGCAGGTGGAGCCAAGAAGAGAAGGCAGAGAGGAAGGCATGGGAGCCAGCAGGAGAGCGGGTAGAATGATGCCAACAAGTGGTAGGATAATGTAGAAGGACTCACGGTAGGAGCAACTGGAGGAATGCGGGAGTTAATGAGGGTCAGAGTGGGAAGGGACAAAGGGACGTCATTTTGAGGTGAAAGAATGAGGAAAGGGGTGGCAAGTAAATTAAAAGGACAGGTGGTAGGTGCGTCGAAAGGCAACAGGGAAAGGGAGGTAAAACAAAAGGGCAGAGAGATAGATGTTAGTTGCATGCAGAATGTGAGAGTGAGAGTAGGAGTAGAAAAAGGTGGTGGATGCAAGACGACAACGTAGATCGGGGAAAGAAGCTGCACCAACTCTGGTAGACGGTATGTTTTTCTCCATTTCCTAAATCACAGAATTATAGTTATGTCAAATTCAATAGCCTTTGGGAAAGAGACCATTAGAGGTCTGGACTCTGAAAGAGTTAAAACTAGGATCTCCTGGAACACAACTTGGGTCGAGAGTGAGGATGAAAGAGTGAGAGAAGCAAGAGTCAAAATTCCGGTCCTGAAGAAGGCGTATAGAGAGAAGGAGGGAGGCCAGGGAGAGAAGAGCGAACCTGGCAAGGGAGAAGGTCTGAGGAATTCCATTCCGACCAGGTGGCTCCTGAGGCTTAGAAGAGATTTCGTAGGTAACTAGAATAGGGAGGAATCCACCGTGGAGACCTCAGGATATAAGACAAGGGATAGCGTGGCCTCTGAGAAACCTACTTGGAATTTCATGAGTAAAACCGAGAGGAAAACCAGAGATTAAATTATAGTAAAGAATGTAGAGAGGAGCAAGAATGGAATGAAATTACCTTATGTAATCTAGAACAGGGACATGGTCCTCCCCTATAGTTCTCCCAGTAGGCTTTCTATGGTAAAAATACCTTGCAGTGTCTAGAACAAGGACATAGTCCCCCCTAGTGGTCTCCTCGATAGGTTGTCTATGGAAAACCTTCTGTATGAAGGCCGACAAGGAGAGACTAACCTGAGAAAAGAAGAATTGAGGGTCAACAAAGAGCAAACCCAAGAGATCGTAGGGGGAAAGTTGAGGGGAATGATAAGAAAACTCAAGTCGTCAGGTCTTAAGCGAGATACCAAGCATGGCTCAACTAAATGTAAGATAGATTGGGTGTTATACCAACAGAATAATGATACTTTTCATGGTAATCTTTTAGGTTTAATCATAATATGCGTCCAGTACATTGTGAAGGTAGGCAAGAACACAGAGGAAAGCAAACTGGGAGAAAGCAACAGCAACCGCAACAACGAAAGAATGGGAAGAGATGGAAAAAAGTGACTAAGAAGAGCAATAGAGGTACAGGTAAAAAGACAACCAAGGGGTGGGAAGCTCTAGCAGAGAACAACACAAGAGAGGGAGAAAGACGGGACGAGAGCATATATAGACCCTCATTGTTGCATACATGGCAGGGAAACCGCTTGAGGTCAGAGGCCAAATACCGGGCTGGGAGGGAGAATTAAATGACAGTATTACCAACCAAGATATTCCCATGGAAGAATGGGAAGACATGGTTCAAGACTCGGGAAACACCCGTAGTCAGCACACCCTCTTCAGACAAACGATCCAACAATACTAGGTCATGAAGAATGTTGTGGCCCGGGCGATGACTCTCAACAAAGAATAGGCAAAAAACAAAGGTTAGGAGGCACAGGAAGACACCAAAGAGAAATATCCCATCAGAGCAGATCTTCTCAGGGAGATAACAACAATTCAGATACAAAAATATCGAAACAACCTAGCACTGGGAAGGATTAAACAAAGTCTGCAAGATATGAGGAGAAGTGAGATGTCAGGATCCAGTGCTAAAGCCCCAACCCCTATGAATTCCTTTGGACAAGGAGTAAAACAACAATCCAGATAAATTTTGTTTCTATTTTATGATGATTAGCTTTTATTTTTCAAAGTTGATTTTTAGTATAGATAAAATCTGTTAGGTTGATAGAGAAAGACACATACAAATTTTGGACAACTTTTAACACTGACAGGTGGCCAACCTAGTTTCCTACAGGCAGGTTGAGACCACCTTGAAAAACTTGATGTTGGCCAGTTAATATAAATAGCGAAAGTACTACCAAGTTTACAGAAGAAAAAGAAAGATCTAACCATTAAGAATACTTTATTATATGTTTTGGAGAGAAAATATATTCAAAATGATCAAATATTTTTATTTGGAAATAATTAACAAATAAAATGAATTATTAATTATTTCCTGAGGATTAAGAAAGCTGTGAAATTGAAATAATTATTAAATAGTGATTTAACAATTATCCCAAAAATAGAATTAAGGAATAATAATTAAATAGTGATTTATTTAATTATTCCTAGTTGATTTAGTCAAATGTGACAGAGAATAATTATAAAATAATGATCTAATAATTATTCCGAGAGAAAATTAAATAAATAATGATTTCTTCAATTATTCTTATGGGGTTTTTTAAATTTAAATTAGAAATAATTTAATGAATATGGTTTACTAAATTATTTCACATGGTGAAAGTGATTTTATTATGGTAAAATTAATTCTACATGGTATATTTCAATCCACCTACTTAGAAATGGCTAGGTGATCATTTTTTAGGTGATAACAGATTTCCCCCAAACGTATGAGTGTCAGGAGCAAATAGTATGACCGAAATACATTGTAGGTAACACTTCCACGAGACAACAAAGGGGAGAGAGAGAGAGAGAGAGAGAGAGAGAGAGAGAGAGAGAGAGAGAGATACAACTGAATCAATACAAGGAAGGATGAAGTAATGGAGGGGTTGAGACCTACTAAACTGGTATAAGTATCCTTTTATTTTGGAGTACATGATATCAAATGTGGCGGGGGAGGGAAAACCCATACCCGCAGAGATAACTGAGTACAAAGAATAATGGTGCGCTCAACAATGTGGGTCTCAGTAACAAAATACATGATACATGATATGTGGGCATCAATGTGCCCTAATGTACCTGGAAAAACAAAGGCCAGGACTGAATACAATAACATATGAGTACATGAGACATAATGCACCTCAAGCTGACATGGTTAGGGGGGTATCACAACAATAGAATCCTTGTTGAACAAGAAAGGGTTTTGAATTTCTGAATGGATCGTCTAAAGGAGACATGCATGTCGTGGGCGCTGTAAGCAACTGAAACCAAACCATTCAAATTTGCATAATCACATCTAAGGTTGGATCAACATATATGGACATCCAGGTATGTGGAGGGCTACTTGAAGGGCCACCCCTTCATGAGGTATAGAAAATCTCACACACACCTGAGAATCACTGGTAAAATTGCATGGATTATCGGACCATCAAGTGTATAATTCTCAATCACGTGATAATGAGTTGGCATCGACCACATGAGAAACAACTGAGTCAAAGGGAAATGATGATTCCCTTTGCTTGATCTAAGGCACAGAATAAAGATGAAGACTCAAACCAAGGTACACCTCCCTCTAGACCATAATTCTATAATAAATGTGTTGAAGTCGATAGAAGAGGGTCTGCTAGAGCTAATACAATGAGGAATCCTCAACAAAGGCGTGAGGGATCATAATAAAGTCACTGATGGACTAACACTAGTGATGATAATGGAAGGAAACAAGATGAGTGGTAGACTGAAAAATTCCCCTGTAAGAGCATGATATGCATGGTTGACCTGGTAGCGACTGACTCGATTCCATAGGGGATGTTCAATTACTCAAATGGGGGCTTTTCAAAGATGAAGTGGTGTAGTTGGAGGAAAACTATGAGCACGATGGGATGAATGTAGCACAAATATGGATGATATACTGTAACAAGACTCAAGGGGACTCAGGACATACTCCATAGATGAAAGGGTGACCCACCTCAGATGCTCTAAACAAGGGTGGCTCAATGATTCTGCCACATGGGGGAGGCCCGGATGGGATCATAAAAACGTGAGTAGATGACAGTTACTCATAAAAAAATCAATATGTGAGTCAACTAGTGCACAGGTAAAGTGGTACCAGAGTATGAGTGGATCAAAGAAGAAATTCAATTTTAATAGGTGATGAAGTGATACCTCATGGAAAAAACAGCTTCCTAGAAAAGTGTCAAAGTACCAAAAAGAATGGGATACCCATTAAATAAATCGGTGAGAGCTTTCCAACGGTGCTGATAGTTCATCAAATCGAGCTGCAGTTTGGTTGCAATGGGCGACAAAAAAACTAGGGTTTTTCTTATAAAATGGGTTCTTTCCCCCAAATACAATTCATATTTATAGTGAGTTGTTGGAGAATTTGGGGAGGAGGAGAAGGACCTAAATCTTGTGAAGAACATAGTGGACAAACCAACAAGTGGATTACTGATATGTGAGTTGGAAGTAGGTGGCATAACCTTACTCATCAATTTTGGTGGATTAGATCTTCAGATTAGGGTTTCAACTCACTGGGGGAAAGCCCCACTCTTCCTCACAATCACAACACACTTTTGGGGCCCTATTATAGATTTTGGAACACGGAAGTTGGGACAATAAGTGTGTTTAATGAAATTTTGAGGGAAAATGTTGCGTTTTGGGCTAAGTGGAAAGGAAAGACTGGGGGTCTCTATTGAGCTGAAGCTTTGAACCAAAAATTTATGCCTTCGAATATGAACTAAAAAAACATAATGGAATTTTGTAGATATGGCATAGCTAAATGTGTATTTGTGAGAACGAGATTTGGAAACTCTTCACACTAAGATTCAGGGGAAATAAGTAGTTGGAGGGTTTGTGGTAGGGTATGGGGTATTGAAGTTCTTGGAGAACCCATTGATGAGGGCTGGTGAGCCCCTGTTGTTGAGGATTATGAGCTAATGGGATCCATATCAGGAGGCCCTTGTGGTAAAGGGGCATAGGATCAAGATCAATGTCTAGGACATATACTTTTTGACAAGATTTCCCCTGTTGGGGGTAGTGAGGGTGGGGGTGGAGATACATCTAGTGAGCACTATAGGGAGGCAAATAGGGGAGTTTGTGGATCATCATTGTGTATAGGGTGTTCGTAAAAAAGGGAAAACAATCTAGATTAGTGACTTAGATAGACTCAAGACACGAGCTATAGCCATAGCAATGGTGCATATTTTGGGTAGTCATGATTTTCATCACATCAACGGGGGTCAAATGATGCTTGTGGAGAGTGTATTGGTAGAGACCTACTATGGGTGGGCCCAAATGATGTTGTTGTCATTGAAATGAAAGTTGAATCTATGTAGGTGACAAACCAGTAATAATTGTTCATTTGGGATAGTTTTATTCTCATTCATTTTGAGAAAATCCTGACCATCCGACCACATGTACAGATCCGTGGTGGGGGCCCTCAAGAGCCCAGGATGCACCACTAGGGGTAGCTACTACAATGAGGTGGAGGGCGGGGTGGTTGTATGGGTGTTCCAACATGAGTTATTTTCCCATTGGGATAGATGCCATTATACATAGATGACTATCCATATAATGGAATGAACTATTAGGGAGATCCTGACTTGCCACTTTCGCCAAGACAAGAATGGGGTCCAGATGGTAAGTGAAATTTGCTATATATTGGTTACATTTAAAGTTTATGAAATGTATGTATGTGGTACTGATTTCCAAACTTATGGTATGAATATATAGCACCAGTGAAGCCGACAAGATATACAGGACGAGCCACAACACATGGGGATGCAAATTAGGGTGGTTCGACATCACAGTGGAGATCAGGTGGTGATGCTCTACTGGATGATCTCCATTGTAGGTTCAACGTGCTACTGATCAGGGTAACAGAGCACATATGGCATGAGTTGGAATATTGGTATACATATAAGTGCACTAGTCTTCCCTCAAAATGGCAAGGTATCATGAGGCACATAGCTATGGTCGATCAGGTAGTTCAAGACTTACGGGTTGGTGGGGTGGAGTCATTGGCTCAAGAACCTCTAGATGATAATGATTAGACATATGGAAATGTGGGTCCCCATTTTTGTTTTTTTTGTGACATTCTATGGGTATGTCAAATGTATTTAGAGTAGTGGACTCCAAACACTATATGTTGGATATTATGATATATAATATGGTTATGCATATTTTGTGACGATTGTGGTTCACCATGTGTTTATGTTATGGATATCTTCTTGTATATGCATGTGATAAAAGGCAACCTAGAATGTTATTTTCAATGGTGTCTACATAGTGATTTTTTTCTCTAGGGGCATGACTAAATATAATGGATTCAAATTCACGTGCCAAAGGCTTAACATGTAGATATTTTCTAAATAGGATAGGGTTATGCACATGATAAATTCTATTCAATTGTATGACAAGTAGCAAGGAATGAACACAAATATGAAAGTGAAGGATGCGATGATCAAGGGCATCGACTAACAAACCTATCACTACATCATATATGGCCTAGTTTTTGCTGGAAAATCCAATGTAGACGCCATTGGAGTGGACTAATGAATGAAAAGGGGTGAAAATGGCCCATTCTACTGAGGCTATATTCATGGAGAAGCGACATGCACCATCAACATAACCGATATGAGGTGTGGAGGATGGATCCATCTAAAAGACACAAGAAGAAAATGAATGGGTGAGACAATGACAAAGGAAAAAATAAAGATTGCGATGATAAAGATCATCACTAATGAGGAGATAACAAGGGGCTCGATGTCGAATACGTCATCGATCTTCACGAGTGAGATGGGGGGGATATTTCTGGGTTCACAATGATGTGAGGATAATGTCGGACTCCACAAAATCTTGATCATGGGTTTGTTGTGGAAGGAAGTATGCACAATGGTGCATATCATCCCAAGGATAATTAGGTGTGGTCATGGATTCCATGATGTCTTCATCGGAATGAAATATGGGAGGATGTGAGGAAGAGATACCACATGAAGAAGAGGAGCTACTTGAGGCATATTCATGAGAGACAAGGTTCACATGCACATTGTCAATAAGGGGAGACATATGACTAGTATATGTGGAATCTACTGATGTTGAGACCAAAGTGTTCAACGAAGAAGGTTCGGTAGAATCAAAGTAGGAAATGTCAAGAGAGTCCCAATAAATCTATCCCATGGATGAGGACAGGTAGAGAATAGGGGCGGTACTATCCCTCGTCTTGACATTAGGAGGAGGGATCACGATGGGTGGTTGAGAGACCTCCTGTTATAGGATAAGAGTGGGACTAAAACCCACAAGTAGAGGAGAGGTGGAATCACTACGATCGACATCTAACTCTTGAAGCACTTGAAATGTATAACCAAAGTCTTTGCGATGGGGACAGTGATGAGAATAATGGCCATAGTCATCACACAAATCACAAGGGTGATTCGTGCTTAAGGATATGTTCTTCTTAGTTGACTCGAGTAAGGTGACATGGACCTCGAGAATGTTGTAGTCGGGAAAGGTATCAAAGACCACATTCTTGATATAAGGGAGCTCAAGACAATTATTGGTGGCATCTCCAACAACATCACACAGAGCACATGGAGGAGTAGGCTTTGGTGGCTTCGAAGGAGCAAGATTTGGTTGGGGTGCCTTGCCTTTGGTTCCCTTTTTTTGGGATTTCCCCCCCTCACGAGATGCTTTCAATGCAAGAGTAGGTTCCTTTTGAGGTTGTTGTGGAATTGAAGCAAAGGAAGGGGTAGGAACAACTGGTTGAACCAGGGTAAAAGAAGTGTAATGTTTGAGTTGATCAGGTGGAGTGTTTGAGGGACTATCAATGTACCAGAATTAGATCCCCAAGGTAATGTTAGGCAAACTCAACGTATCCATGACAAGTTTAAAATAAATTCTAGGGGACAGGAATAAGAAAGGTGTCTAACTAGAAGGGTAATGGCCTAGGGAACTGCTCCAAGATTGTGGAGACTCGGGGGAACGATTCCGGGCTAGAAAGGACTAGGAGAGATACCAATAAAAGGAAATGGACCTTAAGGAATAATACCTGAAGGTTTGGTTGAGTTGGGAGAAGTAGGTTGCAGAGGTGTTGAATGCTAGGAAGGCATACTAGATCGCTTGTGGGAAGCTCATGATGCTTGAAGCATGCAAACACTGGAAGAGCTAGGCTCTGATGGGGTAGGTGGTGGACCATAATAAGCACTATGTAGCATGGAATATTTGTAGACTCTAGGTGAAACATTGACGAGGGATGAGACATTTGTATTTCCAGTCATCAATGAGATAGTGGACTGAGGGGAAGTCTAAGACTTAGGATCATAGTAAGTCAGTTTATCGATAGTGACGATCTTTCCAGTATGAGGAAAGTACATCTTGAAAAAATCGTAGATGTGACATAGAATAGGTGTAACTACGACCCTAGAGTATGTTATAATATAATTGGGAATCAATAAAATTGATGTCAATGGAGACTGTCTTACCAACAATAGTGATTGGATAGTTGTCATATAAGCCAAGGGTCACATTTCAAAGCTACTTGAAGCGCATATTCCTCATACTTCGGGAAGTGGGAAGCAGCATCTTTACCAATGGGGGCTAGAAACGATCTAAGGAACCAATCCATATAGACACATTGTTCGAGTTCAGGATCTTTACACATTCTCCTCCTTCTATGCCATTCTTGAACATGGTTATATAGGCGGGTGGTAGAAGTTTGATGAAAAGAGGTCAAGAGTTCATTACCAGTGTCATAACAAAGGGGTAACCAGAATTATGACAAAAAATCTTTGGCTAGAGTTGTGAAGATGGAATGGGAGGCATGCAGTTGGTCCACATACCACTTAGTAGCAACTCTAGTAAGGGTGTGTTGGAACAAACAAAGATGAATGGAGTCTTCAGTTATGTTATTGGATGAACACCACATATGAAATTAGAAAACATGGTTTGTATCGTCTTCTCCAAGATTACCTTTGAACTTGGGAATGTAAGGAAGCTTGGTAGGCATAAAACGCCGTTTGGGGTCATGGGGAGGAGGGCGTTGATGAGTTGGCAAAAATTCGAGAGGCTCAAACAGGCCATAAAAGGAAGCAATGGAGTAGGAGTGACCATACTGGTAGAGGTTCCGCTTATGGGGTTACCGAGGTTACCACTTAATTTTCACGCACCCGCATTGGTGCTTGACATGGTGGTGGTACGGGGTTGGATAGATGTGGAATCAAAGGAAGAAATAGAAGAATCAACATAACAAGAGTTAGAATGAGGACTCAATGAAGGACTAGGAGGATGAACTCTAACTCAACAAGGAGGAGTGAGATGTCTTAAAGGAAACTAGGGGCGAAGGCCACAAAGTCTCCGTGAAAAATGCATAAGGGGTGCAATGATGTAAAGACAAAGATGACTCAATAAAATAAAGGGTGAATATATGAGAAAAAGAGAAACAGACACGTAATGCAGTGGTGTGAAGTGTAAACTAACTATATTAAGATGTTACTCTAATTCAAGCAAGCATGTCCTATAAAAAAAAAATGACCTCTAGCCTAAAGGTGATCTATATCCTCAAACAAGTCATAAGTCTATTATTTTAGATGGCCTTCCAAAGAACTTCTTGCTCGATGAAATTGGATCCACACAAGTAGAGTTGTCCAAATAAAGGTGGGATAGAGAACCAACTGTTGCCCATAGCCAATCCTATAGGGCATTTTCCTAAGATTGGTCACTACGATTACTTTCGTCCCACGGGAGTGGTCCAGTATTGAGCTTCTTGCTGATCAGCCACTGTACGAGATTCCCTGCCATGGGTTAGGTAGCCTCAAGGAGAATCGCTCACATGATGACCTAGCCTAACCCCCTCTGAATTGGGTTTCTGATGCACTCCAGCTTTGGACCATGGGATGGTGAAGGATTTTAAGCTCCCTAATATGTCAACTTCTATGTCTTAATGTAGATTATCGATAGGTGTTATTAGAAGCCTATCCCACCGATCCTACACCTAAAATACATAGAATTTTTAGCCTTGGTGCCAAAGTGGGCTTAAGCTATGTGTGTTGAATTATTAAGGCGTAATGTTTCAAGTCTAGGCTTGGCAATGTTAACCAATCTCACATTTGCTTAGGGTGCGAATGTGAAAATGATGTGTCGAGTGGATGAGTTAATTGTGATGGTTCATTACGACATATGCTACTAAAAATGAAGTGTTGTAATAGTGTAAATAATGTTGAAAATATATAGAAAAATAAATAACAAATCAAGCACACAAAACCCCACCCAAAAAGGCTATGAAGAAGCTAAGGAAGAGAAGGTAAAAAAGCTACTCAAATACACATAAATGACCTAAAATATCTAATTTCAAAGGTATTGTATATAGAGGCATTGATCTACTGTAAATGGTGCATACACACAACAAAAATTGAACGTGAAAAATGCTGCAAAGGACAAGGAAGAAGCTCCAATACCTAGGGTACTCAAGGGGATCCTAAGGGGTAAAGGAAAAACACAAACTAAAGAGGGATAAAAAGGGTTAATAAACCTATCTATAAGGGATGCAAATTAATGGATTAGACCCTACAAACCAATATCTAAAAATGATGTACCCTAGACTCCTCAACCCAACCAATCTCTTCCTAAAACGACGGAGGTGTAATTTAAACCCTAGGGGGAATTTTTCCTCCGTCAAAGAGAAACAATAAGAGAAACTAGGCCTAGGGGAGATTAAAAAAGATAAAATAAACCCTTCCTAGTCCACACATGACACTCTCGACAAATTTGAGAAAATTTTGAAAAATTTTCTAAAAAAACACAACGCAAAAAGCATGATATGACTCAGAATCAGTGGAAAACACAGTAAACTAGCCAAAAAGGTGTTTTGGAATGTAGATATGGGGCTTAAAAGTGAATTTTTCTCCTGGGACCCTTGGTTGACAGATCTCACACATAGTTTTTCATCTCCTTCTTGGATGGTAACTGTGACTTGCAGAAAAAACTAGAAAACCACCAAAATCCAAAAATTTGATAAAAAAATAGAGGGATAAAAATAGAAATTGAGAGGTTAAAATAGATAAAAAAATACTAGAAACCACCAAAATGGTAGTCACCAAGGATCTAAATTACTACACCAGTGGAGTCGCCATTTGTTGATGACAAATGTAGATAAAAATTCAGAGGAGTTTCCATTTGTTAGTATGAAATTTCTTAGCATGTGTACCAAAAATACTTCACTTAAGTCACTGGTGGAAAGTAATCCTAACAACAATATGTGGTTGTTAATGCTTCATATCTGCGATAATAAAATGAGAAAACCCTACAACAAAAAGATTGTATGTGAACCAAAACAAAAAACAACAAGAAATATCTGATGTAATAATCCAATAGCATAATACTTATATATGAATAATCCTTTATTAAAAACAATTGGTGAAGGAGATATAAATCATGGGTCTACAAATCCCCCTCCATCGGATGGGTGCTTTATTGTCATTGTATTCCAATGATCTATTCTCTCTCTTAATATGTGAAAAACCCAAAAACAAAGAATGGAACTCAAGTGGGATCTCATATATAAGAAGACAATAATGGTGATGATGATAATGATTATGGTGAAGAATGAATGTAAAAACCTCTTATTTATAAAAAAGTAATGGGTTGATCTCAAAAATGGAAAATAATAAAAAAATATTCACCAAATCAAGATCTAATCGTTAGGAACACTTTATTATATTTTTTGGAGAAGGAAAATATATTCAAAATGGTCAAATATATTTATTTAGAAATAATCAACAAACAAAATGATTTATTAATTATTTCATGAGGATTAAGAAAGGTGTGAAATTTAAATAATTTTTAAATAGTGATTTAAGAATTATCCAAAAATTGAATTAAGGAATAATAAATAAATAATGATTTATTTAATTATTCCTAGGTGATTTAGTCAAATGTGACAAGGAATACTTATCAAATAATGATTTAATAATTATTCCTAGAGAAAATTAAATAAATAACGATTTATTCAATTATTCTCGTGGGGTTTTTTAATTTTTATTAGAAATAATTTAATAAAGATGGTTTACTAAATTATTTCCCATGGTGAAAGTGATTTTACTATGGTAAAATTAATCCTACATGGTGTATTTCAATCCATCTAGTTAGAAATGGCTAGGTGATCATTTTTTAGGTGATATAGAAATCTCAAGCCAAACTAGAATCCATCCAAGGGGGCAAGAAGAAATTGTTGAGCTCCAAACCTGCCCTTTCCTTAGCAAATTTTCTCATCCATTCTTCTTTGCTTTTCCATGAAAAATGCATCCTTATCATCAAGAACCATTACACATTGCCTCAAGAAGTATATTTCAGTGATTTACAGGTTATACTTTTACGTTTTCTATTTGAATAAGTTTTTGTCTTTTAGCTACGGAACACAGCCACATTCTGTAGCTAATCGGCTGTTCCGCAACCACTTCCACGCTTTTGCAGATTCCAAGTGTCAAGAGGGGAAAAGGACTACATGGGTAGCTTGGAAAACATCAGGGCATGGATCATATCCTATTCATCTAGCCTAGATCGATGAGGAAGACTCTGGTTAAGGGAAGTCAAACATAGAAACCTATGGCAAACAAGACTCTGTTCTGTACATGTTTCTCAATGATGGGATACAAAGAAGTTTCCTGAGGCCATGGACTTCATCTCCCACCTATACAAATTGAATCCAACAACCATTATAGTAGATTTATGTTTCCAAGCAACCAAGGACGAGAATTCCACATACTTGTCTGCCAACGTGTTTTGTTGTAGCTTATTTCTCTCTTTAAAACAGTTGTATAATTTCTTTATAAATACCTTTGTGAAGAATGCAGAACCAGTTCGATTTTTCTCATGTGTTAAGTTCAAATTTCCACTTTGTAGTTTGAAGAACTCATTCTATGTTTTTAATATAAAGACTGTGTTTCATGGATACCTGAAAGCGTTGTTGGAGTATTGATTAAGTGCTTATAACTCGAGACCTTTGAAGAGGGCCCCTGCACTGGTTAAGGTTACATTTTTTTTTTTTTTGTCTTTCATAGTTAAATTGCAAATTCACTGTGTTTTTTTCCATGATGTTTATAACCATTTTCTAACTTTGTTCATAATGGAATTTTTGTCATCTTCTTACTAACGCAGAACAATTCTATTTCAGTTCATAATCGTCTTTCGGTTTCAGTAGTGTAGAGTAATTCTTTCATTTGTTGTTAATTAGCCTTTGAGTTCTTAGTTAAAAATGTTCAGTGCCATTTGTGTCTTGTCATTTCATTACTAGTTTAGTGACTCATATTGTAAGTGAATGTTTCTAAAAGTCCTTTCAATTGATGGTTCATCTTAAAACTAAGCGACGAAATATTTCATTTATGAATGAGTCTTTCTCTACATTTTTATGTTTACTTTCTCTTAGAACAATGAAATATTGAGTTCCTCAAAATGTTATCACAAGGAGGTTGTTCTCCCAAAAGTGTGTAGTAGAGTGACAAAGCATTTCATTTAGTTTCCATAGTAGCTTAGTTGCAAATTCATTTTCAGTCTTGCTTTCTTAGAACAATGAAGTATGGAGTTCCTCAAAATGTTATCACAAGGAGGTTGTTCTCCCAAAATTGTGTAGTAGAGTGACAAGACATTTCATTTAGTTTTCATAGTAGATTAGTTGAAAATTCATTTTTAGTCTTAGCATTTCATTTAACTTTGCTGCAATTTCACTTTCACTTTTTCATTAAGTTTTGATTATGCCATAGACTAATCAGTAGTTGTAATCTCACTTTCAATATTTCATTTCAGTTCTGTTTTCATAATAGATAATTGCAATTTCACTTTTAAGTCCATTTAGTTCATGATTTGGAACAATAATAAATGCAGGAAGAGGAACTTTGTTTTCATTTTCTTGGCTAAAACTTTACTTCCAAATCTGGCTTAAAGCACTTTTATCTCTCATTTCATTTCTTCTTAGCAGTAGTAGATTTAATATTTTGTTAAGTACATTGAGGAACATTAGGAATCAAAGGATCAAACCCCCAAAACAACTGAAAACTCAAAAACAGTGAGGTAAGAAGGGTCATCTGGCACATATAGTGCACTACACTTCATCAGTTTACGATACCTGGATTGATAATTTATGTAGAGAAATTTAGGACACTAAATTGACCAGACATTTTGGTGCCATTTCCGGGGAAATGTAGCTAGGTAGCCTTATCTCTTACATTCATAAAAAAAAACAACAACAAAACAAAAGAATGATATGCATAGAGAACGAGACTCTAGGGGTAGATTTATAGTTAGGGGTAGAAGTTTGATTCCTACAACTCCACCTACTCCACCAATAGTTAGAAAAGACACACTCCATCCTAGACTCATACTCCCAGTCATATGATTCCTAAAATTCAAGGGGCAGAAATTCAATCAAAAGATTCTCCTACTTCATCCACTAAAATAGTCCTAGGAGAGAAGACCTTTTTCACCTGCACAGGGGAGCCTATTGTAGTTGAATAATTAGGAATACCTGGTGAGAAAGAAAAAGTAGAAACTCTCTCTCATAGTCCATTAATAGAGGAACTAGAGGAGGAGGGAACAACCTTGCAAGTCGAGACCTATATTGACTTTGGAGAAACTATAATGGCAGAAGAAGAACAAGATGGAGAATTCACACTGTTTGGAGGAGGGGGTAGAGGGAGAGGTAGAGGAAACAATGGAGGAGGTGGAGGTAATAATGGAGGAGGCGAAGGAAATAGGGAAGTAGATAACTCATTTGGATTCCCTATAGTAGATGAGGAAACACATACCACAATGAAAAACATTTCACCATCTATCCTCCCAAACTTTTATGGGTTGAGAAGTGAGGATCCTAAAACATTTTTGTTTGAGTTTGAAGTCTTGTGCAGAACCTATGACTATCTAGAAGACTCTCAAAAACTCAAATTGTTCCCTTCAACACTAAAAGGGGCTGCTTTGAAATGTTTTATGGGGTTAGTCACTCAATCCATTAGAACTTGGAATGAAATGAAATAAGCATTTTTGGATAGATATTTGGATTATTGTATGCCTACCAATCATAAAGATGAGGTGTTCTAAATGATGCAAAAAGAAGATGAAAACTTAGAGGATTTTCTTGAGAGATTCAACTATAATTTGAAAAGAGAAAAGATGAAGAATTTAGATGAAGAAACTTTGAAAGCTCTTTTGTTAAAGGCCATTAGAGATGAATGGATAGATATCCTTAACATGATGGGGAAGGGAGATATCTCTCAACTTCCATTGAGTTACATAGCAGAACTATGTGTTTATCTCTCAAGAGGGAAATCTAAAACCGTGAAAGGGTTGAGAGATCCTTCTCTTGTTAGAGCAAACAAATTTGCAACAGGATATGTAAGTAGGGCAGAAATTGGAAATATGCTTGATGAGTTCAAAACTCACATTCTAGGGAGCCTTAGTGAGCAACTAGACACCCTTAAAATCCAAAACAAGTAGAAAAAAGAGGCTGATGCTTTAGCCATTTTTTGTCCAAAATGGAGAAAGAAACATGCTCTAAGGGAATGCCCTTTAGATGAAAAAATTGTAGAAACTTGTATGGTTTGTTCAAAAAGTCATGAGACCAAGGATTGTCCTTTAATCTCAGGTCTTAAGGCTATCTTTCAAGAGGAAACAGTTCCAAATCCTGTAGAATATATTTGTTTTGTTGCAAGAAGACCTTGGCAGGGGCCACAAAATCAAGGATTCAACAATGCAATGTATCTTCAACCCCCACCAAACTGGAATTCTTGGCAGCAACCTTGGCCTCAAACTCAATCTTGGTATCAATCTCAACTGTGGGCACAAGGGGTACAAAATCCCTATGGGAGATTTGCCCAATATTGTCAATATCCTCCATCTTATCAAAATTATCCTCCCTCACAAAATCAACCACAAAATCAGTAGCAACTTCCAAATCAACACCCTCAAATTTCATTGTCATTTCCACAACAACCTCCACAACAAGGTCAAAATCCTCAACTCTTACTTCCATTTCAACAAAAACCAAATCAGATACATACCCAACCATTACCAAACCCCAATAATAACAACCCTCAGAATGCTTACATGGTAGAAGGACAACAATTTCCAACTTACATAATTACTCCTCTAGATCTTAATGATGTTCAACTTAGATCTGGTAGGATATTAGAAAAGGAAAACCTTCTATAGTTATTCAAGAACAAGACACTTCTAAGGAGGATTCTCTGAAAGTCAATACAATTTTTGAGGGAACATCCCTCCAAAACCAAAACATAGAAAAAGAAAAACAAAAAGAATCAATAAACACAACTCCTATAATTGAGCAACCAACATCTACTTCTACACCTCCTTTTTTTGAGAGATTACAAATTGATAGAGGGGTATAAAAATAGATTTGGTTGCCCAATTATGATTTTCTAGATGAATTGAAGAATTTTTGCTTCAAAATTCCTTTGCTGCAAGCCAATAGAGAAATTCCTATTCTAGCCAAGACAATAAAGGAGTTGAGCATCAAAAGACCAGGAAGAAAATCGAGAGAAACAAAAAGAATTAACTTGGTAGGAAAGATAGTAGACATCATGATGGGAAAGATTGCAAATGCAGAAATGTGTGGATCCAGGAAGTCCAATTTTCAAGACACATATAAATGGGATTGAAATTCCAAATACAGTGATTGACTTGGGGGCAACAATAAACATTATGAGTAGACAAAATATGGAGTAGCTTAAACTTCCTAACCTTCTTTACACACCTACCCTCCTGCAACTTGCAGATAGATTAGTAATTAAACTAGGTGGTGTGCTAGAAGATATTTCAGTCTCCTTAGATTGTTGGGAATATCCTGTTGATTTCATGATTGTAACTCCCAAGAATAATTTAGGAGGACACCCACTCATATTAGGAAGACCTTGGCTGGCCACATCTGATGCTTTTATTAGTTGTAGATCTGGTGACATGTATATTTCTGATGGTAATTCAACAAAGAAATTTACTTTGTATCCTCCAGCAAAAGCAATAACAGAAATAGATGAAAAGGAATGGATTAATGATGAAGATGATATTCAACCTCTCTTTACTATATCAGAAATTAGTGAAGATAGTCAAATTTTGAACACATTGGAAAATTTTGAAACATCTTCAGAATATGATCATGCATAGTTTCAAGAAATATCTAATATTGAATACTTGTCATCTACGCAGATGTCTCTCTATTCTATGGAAGAGTTTGGTAGCTCTACAATTGAAAATTTTCAAGGTAGGACATTGAACATAAACAAAAACTTGGAGAAACTACAAAAAGAAGAGCTAACCAAAATATTACAAAAACATTCTGCTGCATTTGCATGGGAGTATACTGACATGAAAGGTATTGATCCTAAGACTTGTATCCATCATATCTATATTGAGGAAAATAGTATACCAACCAGACAACCTCAAAGAAGAATGAATCCAAATCTTAGGGAAATTGTGAAAGAGGAGCTTCAAAATTTACTCAATGTAAACTTCATTTACCTAATTTCAGAGAGCCAATGGGTTTCTCCTTCGGTAATTGTGCCTAAAAAGAATCGTAAATGGAGGGTGTGCATTGATTACCGAGAATTGAATAAAGCAACCTTGAAAGATCACTTTCCTTTGCCCTTTATAGATCAAGTGTTAGATACATTAGCAGGTAAAGAGTATTTCTCACTCTTGGATGGTTTTAGTGGTTATGATCAAATTCAGGTAGCACCTGAGGACCAGGATAAAACCACATTTACTTGTCCATGGGGAACTTTTTCCTACCGAGTGCTTCCTTTTGGGTTATGTAATGCACCTGCAACATTCCAAAGCACAGTACTAGGAATTTTTTTTGATCTAATATATGATTGTGTAGAGGTATATATGGATGATTTTACAGTTTATGGTAACACATTTGAAGAAGCTTTGGGGAATTTGGAAAAAATCCTTAAAAGATGTAAAGAAACAAACCTTTCACTAAGCCATGAAAAAAGCTTTATGATGTTTATAGAAGGTATTGTTTTAGGACATCATATTTTGGGAGAAGGGATTAAAGTTGACAAGTCTAAAGTTGAAGTTATTTCTAAGTTGTCAATTCCAAATTGCCAAAAGGATGTTAGAAGTTTTCTATGATTTACTGGATATTATAGAAGGTTTATAGAAAACTTCACTAAAATAGCATCTCCACTCTTCAAATTGCTTACAAAATATTGTGAATTCAAGTGGAATCCTGATTGCCAACTAGCATTTGAAACCTTGAAAGCAAAAATATTTGAAGCACTTATCTTAAGAGGACCAAATTGGAAACTTCCTTTCCATATTTCTATAGATGCTTCAGATATAGCTCTGGGAGCTGTATTGGGACAAAACGATTTGATTCCTTATGCCATTTACTATACAAGTAAAAATTTGACTCCCACTGAGTTGAATTAAACTGTGACTGAAAAAGAATTCTTAGTTGTTGTTCATGCAATTAACAAGTTCAGACACTATATAACAGGCTATGAAACCTTTGTTCATAAAGATCACTCTGCAATTATATATTTGATGAATAAACCTATTACTAATGGCATAATTACAAGATGGCTTTTACTTTTACAATAATTCAACATTACTGTGTTAGATAGACCAGGAAAACAAAACACAGTTGCTGATTTCTTGTCTAGGATTCAGAATATCAAAGAGGACTCTCCGATTGAAGATAAGTTTCCTCATGAATATCTCTTTGCAGTAACTACTCAAACTCCTTGGTTTGTAGATGTTGCTAATTACTTGGTTACAGGGAAATTACCTTCACATTTATTTCCTAGAGAAAAAAGAAAGATTATTCAAGATAGTGAAAGATATTCATGGACCACTAACGAATTGTATAAAACAAGGCCAGATCTTATGATCAGAAGGTGTGTTAGGGAAGATGAGATGCCTGATATTCACAAAGCATGTCATGATAAGCCGTGTGGTGGACACTTTGTTGATAGGAGGATAGCCTATAAAATCCTTTCCTTAGGATATTATTGGCCATCCATCTTCAAAGATGCTAAAGAATATGTCAGAAGGTGCGACAGCTACCAAAGGGTAGGGAAACTTGCTCCCTCAAATGAAATGCCATTACAACCTTAGGTACTTATCGAACCCTTTGAGGAATCAGCTTTAGACTTTATTGGACCTATTAATCCTCCATCCAAGCAGAAAAAAGTATATATTGGTATGCACTGATTATGTCACAAAATGGGAAGAAGCCAAAGCATTACTTTTTGCTAACGAAGAATATGTAGTTAGTTTTATTTTTGAGGATATTTTTACTCTCTTTGGTGTTCCAAGAGAAATTGTGACAGATCAGGGATCTCAATTCACATCCAACATGATGGAGAGGCTTATGGATGAGTACAAAATCAAACATAGGAAATCCACTCCCTATCATCCACAAGAAAATGGTCAAGTGGAGTCTACAAATAAAGTGATTGAAGGAATCCTCACCAAGACTATGAATCTACATAGAAGAGATTGGGAAGAAAGGCTTCCTGAAGCCTTATGGGCCTATAGAACTACATGGAGGAACACAACTAGACATACATCCTATGAACTTGTTTATGGGAAGCAAGTCCTGTTCCCCATAGAGTTCCAAGTCAAAACTTTCAAGATGGAAGTCTAGTTGGGGATGGATTTATCAGAAGATCAAAAGCATAGACTGGAGCAACTGAATGAACTTGATGAAATAAGACAAGAGGTTGTTCAAAGGACTGGTCTAGTTTAGCAATAGAGGGCTAAGTGGCATGACAAGTACATCAAAGGCAAGAGGTTTCAAGAGGGAGATTGGGGCACTATTATTTGATTCAAAGTTTAAATATTTTCAAGGGAAGTTTAAAACTCATTGGCTTGGGCCATATGAGATTGAAAAAGTTTTTAGTAATGGAGCGGTAAGGATCAGAAAAACAGATGAAAGTCAAACTCCTCTCCTTGCGAATGGTCATAGATTGAAAATTTATCAAAAACCAATCTCAAAGGAGGAGTTCATCAAGATATTTCAGAACAATTCTGAAATGAAGTTGGTGAAGAAGAATCCTTCTTCTCCACCAACTTAGTCTTTTTTTTTCCTTTCTAAAAATAAATAAATAAATAAATAAATTGTATAAGGTTGAAAACCAATCATTGATTGGCATGCTTACACAGACAATACAGGGTGAAAATCAAAAGCTTCTAACACCCTATATTTTCCATTTCCTTTGTTGAAAAAAAATGGTGACTCACTTTCCATTCTGCAAAATGCATTTTTTTATCTCATTTTCACTCTGTTTTGCTTTTGCAAAGTTTCACTTCACTCCACTACCATATTCCACCAATAATTTTTTTCTCTCCAGCATTTCTTCCATCTCCATTTTCCATTTATCATCTTGTCCTATTTTCACTCATACAACCATTTCCATTCCATTCATTCATAAGCCATTTTTTATTCTCTGTTTTACATTCTACAGTTGTTTCCATGTTCTGCAGCTGTTCTTGTTCCGTAGATAATCCTGTTCTACATCCAATCTAATTTTGCAACAACAGTTTGATTATCAGAGCAAGCACAAAGAGGCCAGTTCATAATAAAATCTCATATGCAGCTAATTAAGGAGAGAACAACTTTAAAGACCAATCACATCTAAGCACCTGTGGAAGCAACAACAAAAGATTAGCAAGCGGAAGGTAAGGTTCTAAAGGTAAAAACAAAAACTTATTTCAAAAATAAATACAAAAACATAAGTTTGTATAACTTGTATAATCACATGACTCCTTGATTTATCATTATGAGATTTGACTGCCATGATGATTCCACCACACCTTCTGTCTTTAATGCCAAACAGTCTAATGATGCAATCTCCATTTTAAACTCAATGACTTGTACTTAATCGAACTTATATAGCACACCTGTTAAACGGTTAGATTAACGACATAACCTATTTGAATACAACTCTTCAAAACACTGATTGTTCATTTATTACACCAAGTTTTTTTTTTTTTTTTTTTTTCTCTTATACTTCCGCAACCTTTTTGTGCATACAATCACTCTGTTTTCATATATTTTGTGCATACAAACACTCTTTTACCTTGCACACACATTCACTCTGTTTTTGTCTTCTTTATGTATAACGGTCACTCTGTTTTTCACACAATTTACGTATACAACCACTCTGTTTTCATATATCTTGTGCACACTTTGTTTCCACATATTCTATGCATACAACTACTCTGTTTTCATATACCCTGTATGTACAGTCATTTTATCTCATATTCATAGTTATTTTACTTCCATATATTTAGTCATTCCGTCTCCATATCCATAGTTATTTTTGTTTCTATATACCAGTCGTTCCACTGCCGTATATACAGTCCTCTTTACGCAGTCACGCCATTTCTCAAACAGTGAAGGGAATTTTGAAGAATAGCAGAAAACAGAGGTGATGGGGCTCATCGTCAGAACTGAACCCATAGGGGTAAAGTACATGGAAGGTTATCCTCAGCTGAAAGGAATGTTACAAAACGCTGGTTGGTTGAATTTCATTGAAAAATTCAATGGTTACCATAAAGAAATCACCAAATCCTTTGCCAGATCATTTGATGGAATGGATGTGGAAATAGGTGACATAAAATTTGAAGTTACTAAAACCTTTATTGCTAAAGCAACAGAGCTCCCAAGGCTAGGAGAGAAGTGGTTCAAGAACAAAGAGTTTCATGATGAATCCTAGAAGGTCATTCTAAAAAATCTAGGTATGGACACTTTAGTTTTTAGGAAAGGGATTCGAATCTCTGCACTTAAAAGCAAATGGAGTAGCATGTTATTAATTTTGCAAAGTTTTATTACATGTGAAGGGAGGTTTGGTTCCATGTATGTATATCACATATGACTGATAATGAATTTTCTAGAAGATCAAACCCTCAAACTCCCATTTTTCCTATTGAATAGTTTGAGAAGAATGGCCACTAATGTTCAGGAGAAAGTTGAAGCAATAGAAACCACCCTATATCACTATGGACTAGTAAATATTTTGGTTGAATTTCACTTGAGAAGTATAGGGGACACATGGGAGGAATTTTTGGTTAGAAACTTCTTCCAAGATGCTCCAGAATTGCCTGAAGGAAGTCCTATAAAAGGAAGTAGGAGAAGGAAGACTAGTCTCACCATTCAAGACACCCTTGAAACTTCAGCATAGAAAAAACATGAAGAAGAGCCAATCTCTAAAACATTAACAGAGATCAGAAAGCAGACAAAGAAAAGGACAAAAATGAAATAAAAGGTTGAGGAAATCAACAAGAATATTCTTGAACTTTCATCACCTAAGGAGGATGAATAACTTCTTTCTGAGAGACTAATCAAAATCAGGGATCAACTCAAGAGAGATAAAGAGAAGGGAAAGAGGAAACAGGTTATAGAGGAAGAAATCATAGGCTCCTAAAGTTTGAGGAGGAGTTCAAGACTCAGGGGAAAAGTGAAGAAAGCAAAATCAAAAGAGACCCAGTTCATAGATTTAGAGGGAGAAACTCCAACTCAGTCCCCTGAAAATATTCCATATGAGCAAAGCCCACAGAACTCTCCTCCACATAACTTTGAGAGCAGCCCAAGAAGAGCCTCCCCTGGTATTGATCCAATCCAACAACAAATTTATGACTACATAGAGTCATTGGAGAAAAAGAGTACATCAGTGGACCCAAGGACTTCAGCTAATCCCGAGCAGCCTGCCACATCACAAGAAACTCTAACTAGCTCATTTAAATAGGAGATCTATGAGCTAGAAGTCATAAATAGGCACATCCAAAGAGAAAATGAAGTTTTAAAAGAGCAGAACAAGTTGGATAAGATTATCCATGATAACACTATGCTTCACTTGGGTTTATGGCACAAGAAAAACAACAAACTAAAAAGGAAGAATAAGAAGCTAAACAGGGCACTTATTAACCTTAAGTACATATTTCTCATGAGGATGTCTAGGATGGTAGTTGGTGCAAAGAAAAGCAAGAAGAGGTTGGATGTTTTGGCTGAAGGCTCAGAAAAAATGCAGTAGGAGGAGGGATTTCACAATTTTGATTGCATGGGGACATGCAATAGTCTAGCAATGGGGGTATGTTGAGCTCCAAAACTTCCCTTTCCTTAGCAACTTTTCTCATCCATTCTTCTTTGCTTTTCCATGAAAAATGCATCCTTATCATAAAAAACCATTACACATTGCCTCAAGGACTATATTTCAGTGATTTACAGGTTATACTTTTACGTTTTATATTTGAATAAGTTTTTATCTATTAGCTACGGAACACAACCACATTTTGTAGCTAACCAACTGTTCTGCAGCTACTTCCACACTTTTGTAGATTCCAGGTGTTAAGAGAGGAAAAGGACTACAAGGTGGCTTAGAAAACATTAGGGCATGGATCGTATCCTATTCATCTGGCCTAGATCGATGAGGAAGACTCCAGTCAAAGGGAAGTCAAACATAGAAACCTATGGAAAACATGAGTCTGTTCTATACACGTTTCTTAGTGATGGGATCCGAAGCAGTTTCCTGAGCCATGGAATTTATCTGACACCTACAAAAACTGAATCTAACAACCATTACCATAGATTTATGTTTCCAAGAAACCAAGGACAAGAATTCCATATACCTGCCTGCCTACGTGTTTTGTTGTAGCTTATTTCTCTCTTTAAAACAATTGTATAATTTCTCTATAAATACCTGTGTGAAGAACATAGAACCAATTTGATTTTGCTCGTGTGTTAAGTTTAGATTTCTGCTCTGTAGTTTGAAGAACTCATTTTCTATTTTTAATATAAAGATTGTGTTTCATGGATACCTAAAAGCATTGTTGGAGTGTTGATTAAGTGCTTATAACTTGAGACCTTTGCAGAGGTCCCCTGCGTTGGTTAAGGTTACATTTTATTTCTATTTTGTCTTTCATAGTTAAATTGTAAATTCACTGTGTTTTTTTCCATGATTTTTATAACCATTTTCTAGCTTTGTTCATAATGCAGCTTTTGTCATCTTCTTACTAATGTAGAATAGTTCTATTTCAGTTCAGAATAGTCTTTCGGTTTCAATAGTGTAGAGTAATTATTTCATTTTCTGTTAATTAATCTTTGAGTTCTTAGCTAAAACTAATCAGTGTCATTTCTATCTTGTCATTTCATTACTAGTTTACTGACTCATATTGTAAGTGAATGTTTCTAAAATCCCTTTCAGTTGATGGTTCATCTTAAAACTAAGTGGTGAAATATTTCATTTATGAATGAGTCTTTCTCTGCATTTTTATGTTTACTTTCTCTTAGAACAATGGAATATTGAGTTCCTCAAAATGCTATCACATGGAGGTTTTTCTCCTAAAATTGTGTAGCAGAGTGACAAAGCATTTCATTTAGTTTCCATAGTAGATTAGTTGCAAATTCATTTTCACTCTGGATTTCTTAGAACAATGAAGTATGGAGTTCCTCAAAATGTTATCACAAGGAGGTTGTTCTCCCAAAATTGTGTAGCATAGTGACAAAGCATTTCATTTAGTTTTCATAGTATATTAGTTGCAAATTCATTTTCAGTCTTAGCATTTCATTTAACTTTGCTGCAATTTCACTTTCAGTTTTTCATTAAGTTTTAATTCTTCCATAGACTAATCAGTAGTTGTAATCCGACTTTCAGTATTTTATTTCATTTCTGTTTTCATAATAGATAGTTTCAATTTCACTTTTAAGTCCTTTTAGTTCATGATTTGGAACAATAATAAGAGCAGGAAGAGAAACTTTGTTTTCATTTTCTTGGCTAAAACTTTACTTCCAAATATGGCTTAAAGCACTTTTAGCTCTCATTTCATTTCTTCTTAGCAACAATAGATTTAAGATTTTGTTAAGTACATTGCAGAACATTAGGAATCAAAGGATCAAACCCCCAAAACAACAGAAAAATAAAAAATAGTGAGGTAAGAAGGGTCATCTGGCACATATAGTGGACTACACTTCATCAGTTTACGATACTCGGATTGATAATTTATGTAGAGCAATTTAGGACACTGAATTGACCAAACATAAATATTTGTCCAAAATTAAATGCTTCCATTGTCATGAATTTGGGCACTATGCCATGATGCGTTGACACAAAAATGAAAGCAAGAATACCTTAGGAGGAGCATCAGGTGAAGCCTTGGCTTCATAATTCAAGCTTGACTTTACCCTTTTCACATGCATGGCCAACACAATGATGGGGAGCTTGTGGTACTTGGACTCAGGTGCCTCATTCCACATGGCAGGTTGTAGAGAATTTTTGAGTGACTTGGAGGAGAAATATATCCATATGCACATCAAGCTAGGAGATGATGGAAGGTACAACATGACTAGGGTTGGTACAGTCACATTTCATAGGGAGTCGAGCTCCCCTCTCAATGTGAAGGATGTTATGTTCATTCTAGGCCTAAAGAAAAATCTCATCTCTATTGCATTTTCTGAAGACCGTGGTTATGATGTGATCTTCAACAAAGGAAAATCATTCCTGAGACACTTAGCCACAAGACAATTGAAGCAGATCGGGGTTTGTGGGAAGACGTTGTATGAGCTAGATGTGGAAGACTATGTTTCATTAAGAACCAAGGTGAAGAAAGTGCAAGGTCGTGATATCACTGAACTTTGGAATGAAATACTTGGCCATTTACATCATGGCACCTT
>APFE031208923.1:0-25183 GCA_000404065.3 Pinus taeda
CTTCTGCAGAAAATTTCATGAAAAGTCTTGAAAATTAAAAGTTATTGTACCCAAGGATTGTAGCCATTGGACTCCTAGTACAACATCAGCACCTCCCATTGGAATGGAAAGCATTGGGCTAGTCAATACATATTCTCCATGGATAGCTTGATATTAAGGCACTTTCCAGAGAAATTTATTGTTCCTCCATTTGCAACCATCACTTGACACTCTGGTGCTGGATATAAGAAGCAATTCAATTCTTTTGCTACCTTACAATGAATAAAATTCTGAGTACTTCCTGAATCAATCAACACTATTACCTTTTTCTTCTTGATTTGTCCTTCTATCTTGATGGTTTGAGGAGTGGTAATTCCCACCAATGCATTAAAAGATATGGTCGGATTCATTTGTTCTTCCTCTAGGCTTTGTTCCTGGAGTATATCCTCTTCTTTTGACCTTTCTTGCTTCTTTCCTTCTTCCTCTTCACAATTTATGTAGAATAATTTCTTCTCAGCACACTTATGACATTTAATGTATTTGCTATCACAACTGTAACAAAGCCCTTTTTCTCTTTTTTCTTCCAATTTTTGTGGTGTCAACCTTATAGGTTGTGGAAGACTAACGGCAACAACACTTCCGTCTTTATAGATGTGAGTGGTATGCTTCCTGGTTGCCATAATTTTGCTTTCCATTTTTCTTGCTAACCTGAATGCCTTCTCTAATGAATCAGGTCCAAAGGCGAACATCATGTTGGATATTATCCTTTAAAGACCCTATGAACACAATCAATCCTATGCTCCTCTAGAATATCTTTTACCCTTATGTTCAATTTTTGGAACTCCTCAATGTGCTCCATTATTGAACCCTTTTGCTAAAGTTGGTGAGCACAGTTAATGTATCAAATGACTCAGCATTGAGATATTTTGTAAGACCTATTGTATATATACCCCCTCGCATACACTGCCAAGGGGTTGGTGATTATTGTTTTTTAGTTGTTTCTCTTATGAAGAACTGAGAACTAGGCTGTAACTTTCAGAAGGATGTGATTAATAAAGCTTGGAGTTTATAGGAACTGAGTCTTACTCGTGCTTGCTGTGATTGGAGCCATTGAATGCTACAGGATTCTAGTGCTATGATTTTATATAATAAGTGTTTCTCTATCTCTGTTAATTTTTCTGTTATTCATTTTAACTCATTCCTCTCACATGTTGGTCTGAATCTAGGAAAGAAAGAAAAAGAATAGCTCAGGATTTGTCCATGGAGACACCCTGATCTCAATCTAATTTCACTATAAATGTTTTCATAGCTTTCAGCTGTTTAAATTGGAATTCTTGATTGCTCCAATAAGTTCTAAATACCTCACAGTCACTATTTGCTAATTCATTTATGCTACTAAGTAGGGATTGTCGTTCAAATTCATGTCACACTGTTGGTAACTCCATATCTCATTGTTTCACTCACTAAATTGGAAATTATATTAACAATAGCCATCTAGCCCTGCAGTAAAACTTTCTCCATCACAGGCACTAGAACTATCTCATTTTTCTGACTCCATATGCCCAATGGATTAGCATCTTCTGAACTCTTCATGCCCTTCTTACAACAAAATTTCACCAACCAAAGTCTCAAACAGGAAACTGAAACATTAAACTAGCCCAAGATACTCGTAAAGCATAGCTGAAACTTAAAGAGAGAGCCCTCTCTAATTATAGATAGGCTAGGATCTATAGTCCAAAGGTTGCTTAGTGGTTACCCCAGCCGTATTCCCTTGGGATTCATAGGGAACAACCTGGGTGTTAACATGGCGAATGAATGGAACAGGGTTTATTTGATATTTGCATTTGATATCTGCTACTGATGTTGCACTTATGTAGTCTTAGTAGATGTTAAATCAAGGAGAGATAAATCAATCATTGCTTGAAGCTCATGAGTAGGACTAGTTATAAATGGTACTTTTATCTCTTAACCATTTATGCTTATGCGTTAAAGTGATATTCAATTTTCAGTTATTTATATATTACGGCGTGGATGTCTGAGTTATCATTTGGCACTTTTGTACGGTGATAACTATTTGTTTATGTTTAGTGTATGAATAGCTCATTTATGCGATAAGTTTTAACAACTGTTTTGTCTAACTTCTTATACGAAGTATCTCATCTTTATAAAATTCTTTTCTTATGATAACTGAATGATCTTTATTACCAGTTATTGTATGAAACCTTTTTAGATCGCATAGAATAAAGATCACACCCCAGGTTAGCATAAATTTCGATGTTTTTCTGTTTATTAGAATACATAGCATAGCATTAGATTAGATGGAAGTATTCCATTTAGAACATAAACACCCATCTTTCTCACACACACACACACTGAATTGGGAAACTGGTCCCATATCCCCAGTCGGACCTGCTATACCAAACGGATAAGGATCTTTCAACCAAGGTCCGGAGCGGGCGGGTATCCCCCTTGTTGTCGACCCGATTTTCGGGGCCCTCAACATATTTTGCGCTAGAAGGAGGGCCAGAACTATGAATGGAAAGTAAATCTAAATCAAAATACCATTCTTAGAGTAAATCGCCCTCACCATCTCCTCCGACTTCTCCATTACACTTAAATCCAGAGTTAGAAGCCGCTAGAGCATCATTCGCTGCTACAAATCCTGACATTTCAGAACAATATGTTATTGAACCTCCTGAATTCGAATCTTTGATTCATAAACTTCAACGATTTTCCATTTCCCCTCAAAGATCAGAGGAATCTCAGGGCAGCGTGACTTTGCAGTATAACCCTACTCATCCCCTGACCAGACTTAAGAGTGAAAAGTTCAGTGTTCGGCCAACCGAACTACCTCTTCCTAAAAGGAAACAAGTAAGGAAGTCACCCAAAGGGTTCGACAGCGAGACTCTTTCATCAACATCATCCATCAAAACTTCTCCACCGCGAAGTCAACCAACTACTCCACCACCCCAGACCATTATCAATCCACCTAGTGGAATCCCTACAACTCCTCCTCAATCATCTGCGATCATAATCACCTCATCTTCTCAACCACAAGGATCATTTTCTGGAAATCCCCCTGTTAGCAGTTCAGCAATGGCCCAATCTCCACGGAACAATCCTGGGGGAGTCTTAATGCCTGCGCCCTTGAGTCAAATACCGGCCCATCCTGAGAAATGGCTGCCCAAGTTCAATCTTGAGGCAGGCATGCTAGCAGAAGAGAACATAAACAACTTTATGTTATCCATCAACCTCAACGGGGTTACTAATGAAGATGCTGTTGTTCGATTGTTTCCTTATACCCTACAAGGAACAGCCGGATCGTGATATTTCTCATTACCCTCTGGATGTATTACCAGTTGCGACATATTCCAAGACCAATTTCTAACCAAGTTTGGTGATGACAGGTCTACAATCAATGACCTATCCAACCTTAGGGCATAAACTAGAGAACTGATCAAAGATTTCAATCTACGTTTCAATAAGATTCTAAACAAAATTCCTACTGCTTCCCAGCCCAACGAGGAAGTGCGATGTGAATGGTATATCACTGCATTACCATTGAACATAGCAATCTTCGTGGAAAGGGATAATAAAACAACCCTTGCTGAAAACATGAAAGAAGCCATAGCAATAGAGAAACGAATAATCGCCTTAGAGAAGAAATCCACGTTAGAAGATCGAAAGTCTAAGAAGGTCACCTTCAAAGAAGAGTCCAAGAAGAAATAAGCAAAATATCCATTTGATTTGGAGGGATTGCAAAAAGTTCTCAAGACCATGTCTAATGAAATGGTCAACATAAAAAAGCAAGTAGCAGAAACTTCTTCAAAAAGGCGCTACAGAGCTTTTAAAAGAGGCCCGTCAACGGATTCAAAGCCACCCAATGCTATAACAAATGCTGAATCTGAGGAAGTGGAAGAGGAAATTGTCACTGAAGGAAAAACCGATGATGAAGAAGTTGTAGAATTACAAGGAATGTGGGATTTCATCCTCCCATAAGAGGAAGATCAAGAAGTATTCCCAGTTAACACACGAAGTAGAAATCAGCTTGATCCTCTCCAAACTATCCCAAAACCAAAGAGCGCAAGCTCTCCAACAAAGGATAAAGTCACAACAAATAAAACGACATCTAAAGCGACTCAAACCAGCCCAATCCAAACATATTCACCTACTCCATCTAAAACACTGATCATTTTGGATGAATGGAGTAAAATATCATGGAAGACATGAAAGATACTAGGGAAAATATCACTCTGTACGAATTGAGCAAGCTAAACCATCAACAAAAGATAATGATGAAAGAATTACATGTTGTGCCAGTTGCACCTTTGCCTGCTGCTGTAATTTCTCAAGCTTCTCAGAACATGGGAAGACCTCCAAGTAATACGACTAGCAAGATTGATCCAAACAACATCTCTTTAATTGGAGGTAGATCAAGATCTCATACTCCCCCTTTTCTCCTTACTTATGACATTTTTAACAAAAATGTATATAATTGTTTAGTGGATTCAGGTGCTTCATTGAATATTTTACTGAAGTCCATATGCACCAAATTAAACGTTCAACCACAAAAGTCCGTTGTTCGCATAGTTCAGCTGGATCGGTCTCAAGTCGAATTCATCGGTGAACTAAATCAAGTAACCATAAGGCTGTCATCCAACCCGAAGGTATGTCAAGCGATTGATATTTTAGTGGCTCATATCGCTGAATTTTATGGCTTGATTCTTAGCAGGGATTGGTAAGAAAAAATGCATCGATACTTCTCAACTGACTGGTCGCATATGTGGCTACCTTACAATGGTAAGCCAAATCAAAGAAAAGTTGAACGAGAATTACATCAGAAGTACATAGTAACAGAGTTAGAAGGGGAAAATGAACCAGTAGCATATAACAGTAGCATAATTGGCAATTATTTAGTAGATTCTTTTCTCGGCAATTTTAATGCTCATACATCCCCATATTTAGAACATTCCGTCTTATCCCAAGTCGAAATTTTTTCTCAAACGGACAGTTCAAAATGTATCAATTTATTAGATAAACCTATAAATAAATCTTTGTTTTGGAAATTATTTTTGATGGTTCCAAATCCAACGAAGGAGCAGGAGGAGGATGCATGCTAATTAGTCAAGAAGGAGACAAAATCATGCTAACATGTAGGCTCAAATTTGATTGTACCAACAATACAACAGAATATGAAGCTTTAGTTCAAGGGTTGTACAAAGCAATCGGGCTAAACATAAAGTATCTCCAAGTCTTCCTAGACTCTGAAATTGTAGTCAAACAGGTACAGAGTAATATACATTGCCTGTCAGGTCATCTAAAACACTATCAATCTTTAGTTCAAGATCTGCCTAAGCATTTTACAGCATTCAATATTTCATCAATTCCCAGACTCCAGAATGCAAGCGCTCACCTTTTAGCTAACATAGCTTCTAAGCTCATTCCTTCAGAAGATTTTAGTCCAGATAGATTCTCAATAGAATTAATCTTTAGACCTTCTATTCCTGACAACATCACAAATTGGAGAATATTCAATGACGATCCTGATATCATAAATTTCTTTACTTCTGAAGGATCCTACTCCAACCAAATAATTGACGAAGACCAACATGATCGGCAATTACAGCAAGATAGCACTCACAATGCTATACCTAAATCAGTGGTCAATTTAGAAGACCTGTACCATTTGAAAGATCGGTGTAAAGGGTCCACCAATTTGAAGCTCCAAAGTTCGACCTTGAATTATGAATTGGTAAACTTAGGAACCGATGTCAAACCCCAAAATAGAAATCTAGGCCTTGGCCTAGCCCCTGAAGAAAATCTAGCGTATATTCATCTTTTGAGACAATACAAAAACGTTTTTGCTTGGAATTATGATGAACTTTAAACATACGACACCTCTATTATCCAACATACTATTCCGATGATCGATAACAAAAAACCTGTCCAACAAAAATTGAGAAAGATTCATCCCAACTTAGAAAATCAGATAAAAACCGAACTCAATATGTTGTTGAAAGCTAAGATAATTCTTCCCATCAGACATTCTAAATGGGTCTCCAATATGGTACCTGTTAGAAAGAAAAACAGAGATATTAGGATTTGTATTGACTTTCGCAATCTCAACAAAGCCTGTCAAAAGGACAACTTTCCCTTACCACCTATGGAGCAGATATTACAGGCAGTGGCAGGCTTAGAATTAATGTCTTTCTTGGATGGATTTTTAGGATACAATCAAGTTCTGGTAAATCCTGATGATCAATTGAAAACCACATTCAGAACTAAATGGGGCATATATGCATATCGAAAGATGCCATTTGGTTTGATTAATGCTGGTGCCACATTCCAGAGAGCCATGGACATTGCATTTAAAGGTTTAGTCAATAAATTTTTAGTAATTTATTTGGATGATATAACTGTGTACTCCAAGAAACGAGACGACCATCTCAAAGACTTAAAGCAAATCTTCCAACGATGTTTAAGGTACATAATTTTACTTAACCCAAAGAAATATTTTTTCGCATTAAGTGAAGCGAAACTTGTAGAATTCATAGTGTCAAAATCCAGAATTCACATCGACTCTGGCAGAATCAAAGAATTTCTGAAATATCCCTACCCCATAACAAAAAAGCCATGCAATCCTTCCTTGGTCAAATCAATTTTGTAAAGAGATTTGTTCCATATTTTTCACGAATCATATCTCCTTTACAAACCATGATAAAAAAACTCTAATTTTAAATGGGGCCAAGATGAACATGAAGCGTTTAACCTGATCAAACAGGCTATTACTAATGCTCCATCTTTTGCAACTCCAAATTTTTCAAAGCCTTTTATTTTATACACATTTGCCTCAAATAAGTCATATTCTTTGATACTCACTCAAACGAATCAAGAAAAGGTGGAAGCACCAATTTCTTTTTTCAGTTCAAATTTGCAAGGTGTTGAATTAAATTACTCAGCCATGGAGAAACATGCTTATGTTGTTTTCAAAGCGATCAAATACTTCAGACCTTTTCTACTCAAAACCCAGACCAAAATTATAGTACCATTTCCAGCGGTAAGGAATCTTCTAGTACAAAAGGATGTGGGTGAGAAGAGGGCCAATTGGGTAATTGCCTTACAAGAATATGACAGAGAAATTAAACCAACAAATATTGTAAGAGGTCAAGGGTTTTGCAAAATGCTGGCTGGAGCGTCGCGAATTTCTGAAATCCCATCTGTAGAGGTACAAGTGTGCAAGGTAAGCCTAAACGATGAGCAGTCATTATATGCTGATATTATTTTTTATCTTAAGAATGGATATGCTCCTTCATACCTCGATTACACTAAAAAAAGAGCTCTAAGATTAAAAGCCAAACAATATCAGTTCATAAATGATATTCTTTTTAGAATGAATTATGATTCTGTTCTCCTTAGATGTCTTGAGAAATCTAAATCTGAGAAAGTTTTGTAGGAACTCCACGATGGGCCAGCAGGCGGATACTATGCTAGAGATGCTACTGCACATAAAATCTTGCGCACAGGATATTACTGGCCGACGTTATTCAAAGACTCACACAGTTATGTGAGGAAATGTCAAGTCGGCTAAACTACTGCTCGGAGACAGAAGAAGGCATCCTTACCACTACAACTAGTTAACATCGACCAACCTTTCAGTCAGTGGGGATTGGACATAATAGATCGTTCCTCACTCTTCCAAGCAACATAGATATTTCCTTACAACAACAGATTATTTTACCAAGTGGGTAGAAGCAGTTTCGCTCAAGACGGCTAATGCTGAAAATATCATTCAGTTCATAGATCAATCTATAATAACCAGGTTTGGATTACCTTCCGCTTTAATTTTCGATAATGCATCATATTTTTCTGGAAATGCAATGACCGAATTTGGACTTAAAAGAGGATTCAAACTTAAATATTTGGCCAATTACTATCCACAGGGAAACGGATTAGCCGAGTCTACAAACAAAAACCTAATCGGGATTATCAAAATAACAGTAGACCAAAATCATAAAAATTGGCATAAATCCTTAATATATGCTTTATGGGCAGACCGAATAACAAGAAAAGCTTCCATCGGCACTTCTCCCTTTAATTTAGTTTATGGGAGAGAAGTTGTTCTTCCGACTCATTTAGCAATTCCTTCTTTGTCTCTAGTTCAATACATTGATGAAGTACCAACTTCCTCATTACACTTAAGGGAAATGGAAATAATCAAATTAGAAGAACAGTGAGAACAAGCTAAGAAAACACATGCTCATCATTGGGCACTAGTAAAATCCTATTTTGATTCGAATATATGACTAGAAAAGAATTTCAGGTGGGAGATTTAGTTTTAAAATGGGACAAGGCACACGAAGAAAAGGGTAAACATACAAAATTTAAAATAATGTGGCCTGGTCCTTTTCAAATTGTAGGAGTCTTAGGTCCATCGACATTTGTGTTACAGGATTTAGCAGGTAAAAGATACTCTTTGCCTCTCAATGGACAAATTCTTAAGAAATATTTTCCATAGAAGATTATTGTTCTATTTTGTAGAGTAATAGTTTTTCTCTTCTTCATAATAAAACCAATTGTGAATGGTTACATTAGGCGTTTACGAAAAAGATACCAACTCTCTTTCAGATTTTGATTTTTCACTTGTATAAATAACAAATCTTTTGGAAAATTGATCTTTATTATTGAAAGATATAGTTAAAAACTCTAGCCTAGATATGACACTAGTTTCAAATTCATAAAAGTTTTGATGAAAATAACCTTTAGTGAAGAAATTGTTTTATATCAGTTCAATGAAAGGTATCAATAACAAAATAAAGATTCTCTGTAGAACAGTTATTTCCAAAAACTTTATCATTGCCGTCTAGAGCTATCTAAAGAAGACACTGACTTCCTCCCTACTAAGCAAATCACAAGTTTCAAAGGAACAAGCCAAGGATACACTTTATCTTGAAGAATGAGAGGTCTCATTACGAGCTGGCTTATCATAATCACATATATTATAACTTGCTGACTTTTCCAAATACTGCATACCATAACAGGGCAATGACTCAAGATTGTTACAATCAAGACGCAAGGGGTCTCATCCCGAGTGAGCTTGTTCAGCAAAGTTATAAATCAAGTGAATGACTGTGTCATAAATTGGCCACCAAACCAAGACATTGTTCTTTAAGAATAAAAAGAAAATAAAAAAGCAATAAGTGTAGATGTGGATTCTTCTTTGAGAGTTGTAGGTTTCTTTAAGTAGGATACATGATCATTGCTGGGTAAAAGGTAACACTGTCGAGGCTATGAACGCCTCCTAGAAGCAGAGGCTCTCCCTATGACAAATGAGTATATTTTAAAAATTGTTTACAGAGAAGACTTTGTTTTATCCTTATAGACCAAGTAATGACTGATGCAAACACAAGGACTAAACTTAAGGCAACAAATAATCAAAGTTGAAAATAGCTGAAACAAAATGTCATTGATAGGTTAGAGCATAATGTACTTTATCTTTCCATAATAAAGTTTAATTTTCTTAAAAATTTGTTGTTTTGGAAGTTGAAAAGGTTCAATAAAAACACAGAGATAACTCGTTCTTCCAAGTGAATCGCCAATTGTTGTGGCCACCACCAACCACCCTCCTTATGAAGTATTATTGCTAATACTAAATAAGTGGGGACCCTAAAAAAAATAGTTAGTGTTACATTTTCTTACAACATCATGGACTTAGGAAAATACCTTGAAAAACCTTAAAAACCTAAGTTTCATAATGAAGAAAATTAAATTTACTCCTTAAAGGATATCACATCGCACAAAGGATGATAGGATACACCTTCTAAATGAGTTCAAATCACAAAAGGCAAGCATGCGACATGAAACTTCATCGCATCGCATATACTGAAGAAACATTCACATTAAAAAACTTAAAAAAATCGCTGATATGCGATATGGCATATCGCACATCGCAAATATCACAAGAATTACACAAGAATTATAACAATTTGCGATATTGAGATACCGCGATAATGCCATACTGAAAAATTGCAATACTGTGATCTTGCGATAAAAACAGCATGATGACATTGTGATATTGCGATACTGCGATCTACGACATCGCAAAGCAAAAACGCGGGACCCCTCCATCGCAGCTGGTTCTGACTCATTATTCGAGAAAACTTTTTAGCCAAGAGTTGGTAATGTATTTTAATGCGAATTAATGGGTTATTGCCACTTGTTAATAAAGTAGGGTGTTGTGTTTTTTGAAGAAATAGCTCACGTAAGGTGGCATATCTTGTATATCTTTGGCATTTAAATTTTTTTCTGTCATTAGTCCTTTATAATTACTTCCACCTCAATGTAAACTGCACGAAAGAAGGACAAAGTGTTATACAGGGCATTATGCAGAAAAAAACGAGGAGGGAAGGCAGCGCTCCAATGAACATTTCGGAAGGCACACAAAAAGTTTAATTCTTAGGGTTAAGAGCTCATGAAACCACTATTTTTACAAATTTTTGGCTTTATACCGACTGAGAGAAAAAGGCGCAAGAGGCAAAAACCACATCAGGGAAGCCCAGATCAACAAACAGAGGCAGTTTCCGATGCGCGATTAGTGCTTAGCACTAATCGCGCATCGCTAAGAAGAAATGTTTGAAAAGGAAGGTCCCTAGTTGCTCAGTCACCTGCGAGCCCCAAAAATTGCAAGAAATCAGCAATAGAAGCAAACTGGAAATAGAAGATTGAACGAAAAGCAGAAGCAGTGCAAAGATTAACCAAGTTGAAACGAGATTTTTACCAGGCATACATGGTAATGCTACATATTCATTGGATGATTCTCAAGCGTATCACCAATTTTACTGAGAAGATAATGTCAACTCTTGCCGATTCTGTTTGCTTAACTCAATCAAAGGCAGAAGACAGTTAGCCGACTCTACTCAGAAAAATACTGAATGCTTACGACATTAAGGAGTGGATTTAGAAATAGTTAGTAGATTTAATTTTAGAATATTTTTGCTTAGAAAGAGGATGGTAATTTAAACTGAACCCTCAATTTCTGTAAATAAGTTATTTAGTTAGTAGTATTTAAACCCTTCTCATGCATTTAGGGAAGGGTCCAGAAATTTATCAAAAACTTGTCCTTAGAACATGCACTTTTGCACCCTCAGAGGAGGTTTTGGTGAATGAATGGAACTGGGTTTATTTGATATTTGCATTTGATATCTACTACTGATGTTTCAGTTTTGTACTCTTAGTAGATGTTAAATCAAGGAGAGATAAATCAATCATTACTTGAAGCTCATGAGTAGGACTAGTTATAAATGGTACTTTTATTTCTTAACTATTTATGTTTATGCGTTGAAGTGATATTCAATTTTCAGTTATTTATATATTACAGCATGGATGTCTGAGTTATCATTTTGCACTTTTGTACGGTGATAACTATTTGTTTATGTTTAGTGTATGAATAGCTCATTTATGCGATAAGTTTTCATAGCTGTTTCGTCTAACTTCTTATACGAAGTATCTCATCTTTATTGAATTCTTTTCTTATGATAGTTGAATGATATTTATTACCAGTTATTGTATGAAATCTTTTTAGATCGCATAGAAGATAGATCACACCCTGGGTTAGCATAAATTTTGATGTTTTTCTGTTTATTAGAATACATAGCATAGCATTAGATTAGATAGAAGTATTCCATTTAGAAAAGAAACACCCATCTTTCTCACACACACACACACACTGAATTGGGAAACTGGTCCCATATCCCCAGTCAGACCCGCTATACCAAACGGATAAGGAGCTGCCAAACAAGGTTCGGACCGGGCGGGTATCCCCCTTGTTGTCAACCTGATTTTTGGGGCCCTCAAGACTTTGTAAAATATCTAGCCCCACTCAAACAATCCATCAAATCTTCAATTCTAGGTAAAGGAAATGTGTACATGATTGTTATCTTATTGATTGCTTTTGAATCACTACATATTCTCAAGTCTCCATCTTTCTTTGGGATCAACACTTTTGGGACTGCATAAGGACTCAAACTCTCTTTAACCAGTCCCTTGTCTAATAGTTCAAATATATGTGATGACTGATTTTTCTAATGGGTGGTAATTCACGAGGCAAATCATCTACAATGATATCAAAATATTTGTCTAGCATCTTTTGAATTTCAATTGGTAAATAAAAAACTTTTTTGGAAGTAATTATTACCTTGGGCTTGAAAATCAATGCAAAATTTACCTCTCTGTTGCAAGTACTCCTTTCCACTCAGCAAAAGGGTCTTTGGATGAGGGTTCCTTGATGCATCTTCTTCCTCCATAGGCAACAATGTATGGTTAACACCATCTTTGCTAAATTTGTATATGTTCCTGTTTCCATCATTCATAGCTCCTTCATCATACTGCCAAGGTCTTCCTAGCAATATGTGACACACATCCACATGCATCACATCACACAGAATTTTGTCTCTGTATTTTCCCAACTGCAACTCTACTTCACATTGCTCATTCATTATTAACTAATATCCCTTTTGAAGCCATGACACCTTATAAGGTGTTGGGTGTTTCTTAGTTTTCAAATTCAACTTCTCCACCACTTCCGTGGAAACTAAATTATCTGTACTACCACTATCAATTATCATCATACAATACTTCCCTTGAACCTTGCACAGAGTCCTGAACAAGGTCTTTCTTTGTGTTGGTTCAACAATTTCCTTATCTTGCTTTAGTAAAACTTTGTTAAATACCAAAGACTCTACTTTCTCTGGTACATTTTCTTCTTCTATTATCTTTGTTGTTTCCTCTTCAGTCTTAGCAACAATTGTTTTCCTATGATTCATTCTTATGTTTTCTGGGCAATCATAAGCTCTGTGTCCGAGCTTGTTACATCTGTAACATCTCACTTCTCTTCCTCTGCCTCTACCTCCTCTTCCTCTAGAAAAACTCCCTCTGCCACTTGCATCGCCTGCTATGGGTGCATGTTGACTTGAGCTATTGCTAGCTCCATCTCTAGGTGTTGTAGATCTCCCTCTACCACCTTGAATTCCCCTTCCTTGGAAATTACCTCTATTCCTGGTAGATTGCTTCCTCATGAGTTTTTCTTCGGCCTTCAATACCATCTCATAAGCCTCTTCTACTATTTTAGGAGACAATACACTTATCTCATCTTGGATCTCCATTCTGAGTCCACTTACGTATCTTGCAACCCTCTCATCTGTATCTTGGATTTGTCCTGCTTTTATGCTTACGTTGTAGAATTCCTTTGTGTATTCCTTTACTATCATAGACGTCTCTCTAAGATTTTGCATCTGTCTAAACAATGTATGCTCATAATCACTTGGCAAAAACTTACTTTTCAATTTTTCCGCCATCCTATTCCAATTATTAATTGGTTGTCTATCTAGCCTTCTTCCTTCTGCCTGCACTCCATCCCACCAAAGTGTTGCATGTTCTTTCAATTTGGTGACAACAAACTTCACTTTCTTTCCCTCTTCTGTTTCTTCATAATCGAAGAATTTCTCCATGTCATTTATCCAATCTATCAATTCCTCAGCGCTTGAGCTTCCTATATAAATTGAAACTTCCAGACTAGGCTTAGATGTGGACCTCAATACTGACTTAAAGAATCTCATCTCAGGAGTTACATCTGCAGGTTCCTCTTGTTCTGTAGTTTCAGCTTCAGGTTCACTAACATCTCGAGCATATGTATCTCTTCCCATTTCCATTGTTTCTAATCTAGCCTGCATCTGTTACATAGCTTCCAACACTTCAACATTTGTAACTGGTCTTCCACTTCTTTGATCACCACCTCTTCCTCCAAATTTGAAGGCCATATAGGTTTCTTTTTCTAATCCTTGAGATCTTGTTCAATGTCAATAAGATTCTCTAATACCACAACTAGTGTCCTGGGTGTAGGTGTAATGGATAATTGTTCAAATCCTGAAATGATCTCCTCAAGTGCAGGTGGAAGTTCTTCTCCAATTTCCCTTGGAGTTTCAGTCATCTACCTCCAAATTTAGCTATTTCTCTAAAAACAACCGAAATGCTAATCTTATGTGAAAACTAGCAGAAACTCCACTTATCGGAACTCAGAGAAAATAATGTTTTTTGTGGATAAAGCTCCTTGGCTTTGCAATCTGAATTAAACCTCGTAGACTTTTACTGCGTGACCACAATTGGATCACGACCTCCCCATAAGATGACTACAATTGTCCGGATTTCAATGTAATTAAGCCATACTTGAATTTCTCATCGAGTCTGAAAATTTTATTAACCCCCCTTAACTTTTCCATGTGATATTTGTTGGATCTCGCTACTGTGATCAGACGACCAAAATCAACTATACTATTAATCTAGTTTAATAAAATATCACATTTGGTTTTTTGTTAAACCTCGACCTTAACTTGCACACGACTACCATTGATCTAACGGTTCTATCAATCAGACGACTCTACGCTTCTCTAGTGTATTCATAGTTTATCCGACCTTTTCCTCCTTCCGCTATGACTTTAGTGCTTCCTCCACGTTTAGCGCTTCACTAAGGAATTCAAAATTTAGCTAACCTAAAACACTGTACTTTGAAAATATTGAATTTATCTTAAGACACACTGAGTGACGAACTTAAATTCAATAACACGAGTTCATATAGAATTCTAATTCTACCGACCAAATGAAAAGTGACAATACACAATTATATTTTGAAGGAACTCCACCCTCCGGGATTGACCAATTATGCAAGAATACACAAAGATACATAAGTATTTCAATCCTTTTCCAGTCTAATTCAAATCCAGGCAAATCCTCTTACAATTGTTCAAAACTTACATAAATACATTACATCCAACAATCTGATCCTCAATCTATGGACCGAATCTATCTAATCCTAGTAATTACCTAAATTTCTTGATATTCTCCTCGAGAAATTCAACTAAGTCTGAACTACTTGTATTAATTACAAAATTACTCAATAACTACATTCTAACTTAATTCCAATCTAGAAAAAATTGTAAATTGATAGCTAAAGGATCCCACTTCTTTGCTTGTATATTGTTTTTGGATTTTTGGAATAAAATGAAGCCTTTTGTCTTTAAGCCTCATGCTCCTGCATCAAAATCAATATGGACAAGATTTAAAATAGGAAGGCCTTTGACCATACCTATTTTCTGTAATAGCAGCACGTCATTGAAGTTAATATGGACGAACCTCTGATGCCATAAGTCCACTCTAGAAATGGCAACTATGTCTTCTCAGTAATTTTTTAGTGTAAGATCTACGACACAAGGTATGAAAAAATATTGCGTGGTCTTCAAGTCTCACTGAAATTTCTCCTTCTAAATTGAAAAAATTAACTCTTCGGCTAGAATAGTCCTAGAAAATGAGCTTGAAAACTTTATGTGAGTAATACAACTACAATGTTGCATGAATTTTTGTTTTCCTTATGCAAACAGGAATTTGACTGCTAATATCTATCACTTCCAGTTGCCCCATTACACCCAATTTCACATCCATTCTGCCATATCCACATAGTACAACAAAAATTGCACAACCCTCTTCAAGAAAAAATTCTTTACGAAAAATTCCATTGCTTTGGAATAAATCGTGAACATAGTGGATTTTCTCTTGACTTTTCAGTGTTTCATGGACTTCATAATGTAAAGTCTACTTGGATCTGATGTTAAATTTCTATATGGTTGTGCAATTGCAAACAAATGAGTGTAACTTTTCAATTCAAAGACCTTGAACATCCCTTTTGATATATTATAAATCATGCCCCTACAATTTTGAATATCAAATTCCCAATTAGCTATTAGGGACTCAACCTGGAACAAATTTTCGTGGATTGTAGCTCCATTTTTTATGAATTCAATTTGAATGTGTATAATCCTTTATCGAGGCTCAGTAACCATTATCAAAGACTGATTATGCAGGTTATAAAGGTAAAAACAATATTTCCATGGTAGCTGGCCCATAATGAGCTCAACATCATTGTCATTTTTTAAATGTAGACACTGGTTCACAAGGGGCTGGCCATCATTACCAATAATCTAAATTTAGATTGAACAAAACCATATAGATGCCATTCCTAGCTATATGAATAAAACAATGTGCTATGTGTTATCACCACTTCTTTTGTATTACCTAATCCATTAGTGAATGTAGCTACATGATACTCTTGAAAAATATTTGGTGGCTTTTTTTATTGCTACCCAACTCTCAGTCATGGGGGAGATCAAAGTTGTTAAAAGAGGATTAATCCCTTCCCATTATCCCTTTTTGTTGGTGTTCATGAGGTTGGACCTCACTTCTTAAATCCATTGCACTGGTAACTATGTCTCGTCGTGCCCATAATATATGATTTGTTGGATTTTCTTCCCCATGCCTCTTAGTGTTTTCCATTCCCTGTTATTTTCCATTTTCTCCCCTCTGTTGTAAATTTCCTGCCATTGTTTGAGAGTGATCTTCTTTATTATTTTCCTTCTACCTTTTGGTGTTTTCCATGGCCTCATGCTATTCATTTTCTTCCATATGCTATAAATTTCTAACCATTATCTGATCACGATCTCCTTTACTATCTTCTCTTTGCCTCTTATTGTTTAGGTGATATGCCCTGGCAATCATTAATTCATTGATATTTCTTCACTTGATTTTATCTTATTCTCCAACTCCAGATAGTTACAAATAAAAAGGAACACTCCTTATATAAATAAGGCACCTCTGTTTAAATACCATGTACCCATACAGCTTCAAGATGGACATAATAGTCAAACCATGGGGAGCTATAAGAGATGCTCTAAAAAAAAATCAACAAAACATCTTGACAAATTAAGCTCTCGTGAATAAAGTGTAACTACACAAAGGTGTGGTCATGGAAAACTAATTACATTGAGTGTGTAATGAAAACATATTTCTAGCACGTTTTTAATGCTACCAAGACTCAACACCTTCCTCAAACTCCACAACCCTTGTTACAAAATTTCCACTATTTCTTGTAAATATGAACTCAAAACATTCTAATTGAGCCCATAAAATACATGTGTCCAATCTCACTCATTTACAATTTGTATAGACTAAATTTTCATTCAAATATACATATTTATATAGCATTCAAAATCTATGAATCCACTTATAGAATTTGTTTTTATGCTCGGTGTTCACAAAACTAGTCATTACACAGATTTAAAATTCAGCAATAGAAGAATAGTTCAACGTGTTCTGATCTCGGGCACTTACCATCACCTACAAATATACACTAGTGTGAAATAAATCACAACTATCCATATGGGGATATGTGGCACAATAAGTGAGTTTATCAGATGAATATGTAGTCCAAGAAGAGGATAAGTACATCAACAACTTCGTCCAAGCGAACATAACCAATTTTATAAGTATAGATATTTTACATTTTGGAAGGTTTTTCTGCATATGGGTTTAAATTATGTAAAATCATGATGCTAATCTTGCAACTATTCATTGGAATCACAAGTGTTTAGTCTATATTCGCCCAAAAAGTTTGCCAAAATAATTTATGGGTCCAAAATTTATGAACTTAACACCTAACTAATTTATAATAACATAGAAAAACCTCATAATTGAGTCCAACAACTCGGAATGAGTGGTCAACAAGATTAAGTAACCCCTGCATGTAAGAGGATATTTGGATGAACACCAGTCTGTTCTCCAATAATTCTCCTTGGCTCACAAGTCCATGATGTGCAATATGTGTCATTTTCCAATACATTGACACATACTCCAATATAATTCCATGTAAAAATGCTTATATCCCAATGTATATGAATCTATTGTGAGATAATATGTCATGAACCGAAGTGTTCCCTCATAGAATGATCCTTGGGGTATAGGTCAATGTTGTTCAGTCTTTATCATTGTCCAATACATTGACACGTATTCAAACATGCCATGTAAAATTCCATAAATCCAAATGTATATAAATTTGTTTTTTAGATGAGTCTTTATCATTGTCCAATACACTGACACATATTCCAATATTCCATGTAAAATTCCATAGATCCATATATAGATAAATCTATTTCTGAGATGATATGTCAATGGAAGCAAGTGTGCCCTCCAAGAATGACCTTTGGGGTACACACCCACATTGTCATTATCCAATAAATTGGTACATATCCCAATATGCCATGTAAAATGGCATAGATCCCAATGTATGTAAATTTATTGGGGAGGCCACAATTTCTCCTCAAAAATAAGATAAATTTCTAGGATGATTTTGAAAAAATGGGATGACACATTTTGTAAATGGGTCAACTTTCTAGATTTTGGGTGTAACGGTTATTGGTGGTGTTGAATCCATCTCCACCAACTCCAATATTTTTTAAAAATTTTCTTCTTGATGGCGCTAAATCTATTTCCACCAATTCCCATATTTCTTTAAAAGTTTCTTCACTTTGGTGGAAAATATGGCCTATAAATTTATTTCTAAGACTATTTGTGGTTATATACTAAATTGACACATATTCCAATACGCCATGTAAAATAACATAGTTAAAAATGTATATTAATCTATTTGTGAGAGGATATGTCCATAAACTCAAATGTTCCCTCAATGAATGCTCATTCACAAAAAATGCATGAAATGGAGGTCCAATATATTGATACATATTCCATTCTAACATTTAAAATGACATAGACCCAAATATATTGATTAGCCTTGGTATTGCAACAATAAATTTGCAACTCCCAAGGCTAGTGAATTTAATTATCAACCCAGGGTTTTTACAAACTTAAGAGGTATCACCACTATATGTGCAACATACAGTGTGTCCTTCCTTTGTTTTCATGATGTAATGGAGTGCATGTAATGAAATCAAATCCTAAACTAATTGTAGAAAATGAAATGGTCGAAATGGAACCTTAAGCTATTGCCAAAAAGAAAGTACAAGGAAAATACCTATTCTAATTGCATAAAGACCATGAACTAAATGTAAACAAAACCTATCTTAACCATATTTATCACATGTGATTATTTAAACTAACTCAGCATGGAATCTTATATAAGGAGTATTAATTGTTGCATGCATGTGATAATTAAGAAATAAAAAGAACTATTTTTCTTTATCTTTTCATTTGATGAATGTAAATGCTAATCTTCACTTGTTCTTTGGCAGGGAAGACAGGGATGGAGGAAGAGGGTTAAAATGGTCTTTATGGCATGGAGGTCAAGTAGGGGCTTAATCCTAGCTTCAGTGATGATTGTTCTCAATTCGGTCTCAAAAAATCCTGCTAGAGGATTTCCTACTGGAAAACTATAAAATGTCTACATGATCCCATGTTTTACTACACGAAGAGGCTGAAATATTAGGAAGTAGTATAGAAGATGGAATAAAGCTTGAGAAAAGTGGATAATGGGATAATAGGACTTGGAGGTGGTGGACACTGCCCAGAACTCAAGCAAGGGCTTCAAGATGGTTGGATTGTCTTAATGTAAATGATAATTTTTGCTTAGAAAACAAGAATTCGGATTAAGATTGTAGTGGATTTTGGAGACATGGGTGGATAAGGCTTGGATGAGGCAAACGAGATGAATTCTCCCTACAATGTAGAAGCTCCTACAAGATGAAAGAAAAGGTGAAAGAATAGAAGAGTTGAGACAAAGCTAAAATGTATGAGAAAAAGAGGACTCAAAAGAGAAAGATATTCTACTCTAAGGAGGACATTTAGTAAAATGAGTCCAATAGTGAAGACTTATCTAAGGGATAACAATAGGAGTGCACGCTAATGACATTTGAGTGTGAGACTAAGTTGGAAGAAAAACCAATTTCTCATAAAGGAATGGTGGAACTAGAGGAAGAGGAGGTGATGAAGACTGAGAAGAAGAGAAAGATACTAAAATAGAAACTCTTGAGAGGTGAAGAAAGTATGTATAACTCCAATAATGAATAATTTATAAATTATAAAGTTAATCTAGAAGAGACTCTCAAGCTTAAGGATATTTTAGTTTAACAATTAAAGGATAAACAAAATAGTTATGATAGACTTGAGGATGAAAATGAAGCACTAAACCTAGAGGGGTCTAAATGTTAAAGAATGGCTAGTTTAGATGCATAGATGAAGTTGTCATCTCTATAAAAATTCATCTTGAAGAATCAAGGAGAAAATAGGAGCTTATTATAAACTAGATAGTTGAATGGGAAAGGAATTATCAAGAACTTGAGGAAGAAGTTGAATCTTTCAGAAAATATATTATGAAAATCAAGCCTAATATAGATTTATAACTTATATTCACTAAAGGCTCGGAATAGTTGGTTGATACCCTCATCTCATAAAGGCCATGAGCATGAAAAGTTAGTCTAAGATATAAAGAGTCTAAACAAACTTCAAAAAGAAAACAAAGTTACAAATCCATGAAACAACGAGACTTGGAGCTATGTGAAAGCACTTAAAAGAAAAATAAAAAAGTGACAAAATTACATATTCACGAAACAAGGAGCCTTGGAGCTATGTGGAAGCACTTAAAGGAAAAGCTAGTATAATTGAAAAAGTGACCAGACTTAGACAAAATTAGAAGGATGTAAACCCAACCATGATAGAGACCTCACCTCAACATAGACCTTATGATTACCAAGCAAGAAAAAACTAAATATCAATAGATATATTCAACCTCAACAAAAGCATTAATTTAATCTCAATCATAGAACCTTACAACATTTATCCAAATTCCAACTTTAACTCAATTTACTCAAAGTGATTGTCTACAGTCGCCCTAGGGGTATTATCTTTTGTTGGTTTTCCATGCGCAGGTGAATAGGAGACCACTACAACATAGGCCTCCCATGCATTCCCATGTTTGCTTCGAGAGAACATTCACGTCTCATCCTAAGTCCAAAATTACTTGGTCCATTTCATACTCTCCAATCTACGCGGATAACCTCATTTCTCTTCTTGTTCTTGTCTTATGTTTTCCAATCTTCCATACTACGCATGGTTCTCCTTGCATAGTCCTAACGCATCTATTGATGAGCTCCTACAATCCATTTACAGCCTTACTGTCATGCAACAACTTCATGCGTGTTTCGAGGAACATTGTGAGCATCGATGGGTCCATTTTTGGCTACGCTCTGCCTTTGCTTCCTGAAGCTCTTCTTAGCTTCCATAAAAGTTTCTTGAGCACGCTCCAAATCAAACTTCGTTTCCTTCATCGGAGCTTTGCAAACCCAAGTGTCATCTACTAGTTGTTTGCCTTTATCATCTCCCATCGTAATTCCACTTCGAAGCATAATATTCACATTTGGATTGTCCTTGCGCAGCTTAGACCTCATCATTTGCACGTTCTAAGTTGGGGGACGTGGTATCGCTCCCTTGTCGTGTATCCTAGCTATCAGCGTAGGACAATCCTCCGTCTTGTGATTAAACAAGGTACAATAGAGACATGATGAACATGTCACATTCATATATTCACATGCATAATGCCCTTGCCCTCCACAATTGTAGCATATTAGTTGTCTGTGACCTCTTCGAGGTCCTCCTCCACCTCTTCCTTGTCCGCGCCGCTCAAATCCTGTGCACGCCATCCTTGCACCCTGATCTAGGGGCCGCCTTTCGGCTTGAACCCTCTAGGTGGGAATTCTATCCATCATTAGCTCATAACTTCTACATGTCCGCTCATCATTTCCCACCGACCTACAAAAATCACAAAACAACTATTGCGATGTCTGCATGTACTTCTGCAATAGATGAAAATTGTCCGTAGCATGCTTTTCTCCTATTTGACAAATCACACACCACAAAGTAGGCGTCTCGCTTGGTCCTACTTACGCTTCCAACCTTACTGGAATCGGCCCTCCTCCCGCAAGGTAATTCACGAACACCGGGCAGTGGTCCATATCATGACCCTGCTCCTTACATTTCACACACCACACCTCTTTGCGTACTTCGAGTCAAGCTGTCATGTCCTGATCTAGGCAACAGAACCATTTATTGGCTTGATGGGGCCTCACCGAGGTTTGGTGTTAATTAGCAAAGAAATCCCTGTACTACTGGTAGTTTTGGCAACAACCTGCGGAGCGGGGACTTAGGTCTCACCCAAAGCAGTATGGGGGGATGCTAGAACCAAGTTTCCACACCTTTGAGATGTGTGAGGGGTTGAATTAGTCCAACTAGGAGTGCCTCCGCACAGGTTACTTCGCGTACTCTTCTAACTTGTCATCCCTTCGTATTCTATTATATTCACCTTCGTGCATCCCTAACCAGGGATTCAGGTTCTTTTGCACTGCTTAAAGCAGTGGTTTGCGCTCTTTTCCTAAGTTCTGCCACAGATCTTACTTATCTTCTTATGAGTGTTAGTTAGCTTCGTGTAAGGAGCTACTTATCTTAGATTTACTTATTCAATACATTCATATAATTTCGCGCAACAAATAAATAGTAAGCTTGCAATTCATACCCAATATACTTAAATGCATAAACAAGAAAAGATATACAGAGTGATAAGAAACTTCTCTTTTATTACTTCTTCAATCGGTTACAGACTCAACTCACCTTGCACACTCAACTGCAACGGTCCATGCACTTAGCTGTAGACTACTTGGCCTCTGTGCACTTAGGTGCAGAGCCTTCTCCTACTCTATGACCCAAAAGACTCAATTCTACACTTAGACTCAATGCTTCTATTCCATCAACTTCCTTACTATTATATTACTTCTTACAACTTAGAGCCTCGCTCTATTTATACAATCCCATGGTTTGCGGACCATAGGTAGATCTCAAGCCGACATTACATAACAAAATTGAGGGAAAACAACCCTCTCACTCAATTACAACTTCGTGCTCTATGCCCATAAATCGTGGAGTCTTTACATTGTACTTAGTCAAAACTTGGGATTTAAGCTCCAAAAACTACCTTGGGGGATCCTGCGCCCAACACCGTAGGATGTAATTTCAAACCTTTGAGATCCAAAATTATAGAAATATTTTAAATTCAATATTGAGCTCCTATAAAATGAAACAAAAAAGTGTGTAGTATTTTTTAAATTTGCATAAGTTTTGTTTGACAGAGTAGTTTGAATTAATTAAAATGGAGTTGTGAATAAAAATTATCATTAATTGATGACCCAAAGAAATAAAATGGAAACACCTAGTAAGAAACCATAAATCTCTACTATGATACATGAAGAAGAGGAAGAAATGCAACATGATATATCAAAATTACTAGAGGAAGTGAAACAAATTTCGCTCTCACAAAAAGTAATTGAAGCTAAGATGGAAGGTTTGAAGAATGGACATATGGATTTATATAATATTATATAAAAATGATTGGATATTTTTACAACTACAACCATACAAACAAATCTCCCTCCAACAAGCTAAGAAGGATAATAAATTATGACCAAAATATTACAGTTTGTACAAGGTGTTGCAAAATATTGGTACCATGGCATAAAAATTGGAGCTTCCTACATCTTCGTGAGTGCACCAAGTTTTCTATGTTTCATGGTTAAAGAAGGTTACGATTTCAAGCAATATTTCTAGAACTCGGCGAGGAAGGAAAGATCATATCTCAGAATTGGAAGTGAGAAGTAGAGAATTGGAAGGGAGAAGTAGGAGCAAGGGGAAGCATAATTTAAAGCCTCAAAGAAATCGAAAGAGCACAAAAGACTAGATGATCAAATGGTCGGGTTCTTAAGGAAATGCAAAAGGTGGTGGGGAAAATACTAATATAAGCCACCATTTAAGTGTTTCGAATGTGGTAGAATAGGACTTTTTTCTTGTAAACTTCCATATAAATTCAAGAAGAAAGAAAAGGTGAAAGAATAGAAGAGTTGATATAAAGTTAAAAAGTGTGAGAAAAAGAGGACTCAAAAGAAAAAAGTATTCTTTTCTATGGAGGACAATTAGTGAATTGAGTCCAAGAGTGAAGAATTATCTAAGGGATAACAAGAGTGCACACTAATGACATTTGAAGGTGACACTAAGTTGGAAGACAAACCAATTTCTGATAAAGGAATGGTGGAAACTAGAGGAAGAGGACGAAGACTGAGAAGAAGAACAAGCTACTAAAAGAGAAACTCTTGAGAGGTGAAGAAAGTATGTATAACTCCAATAATGAAGAATTTAGAAATTATAAAGTTATTCTAGAAGAGACTCTCAAGCTTAAGGGTATTTTAGTTTAACCATTAAAGGATAAACAAAAGAGTGACGATAGAGGGGAGGATGAAAATGAAGCACTAAATCTAGAGGAGTCAAAATGTTAAAGAAAGGCTAGTTTAGATGCATATGATGGAGTTGTCATCTCTCTAAAAACTCAAGTTGGAGAATCAAGGAGAAAATAGGAGCTTCTTATAAACTAGATAGTTGAATGGGAAAGGAATTATCAAGAACTTGAGGAAGAAGTTGAATCTTTGAGAGAAGATCTTATGAAAATCAAGTCTAAGATGATTTATAACTTATATTCACTAAAGGCTCTGCATAATTGGTTGACACCCTCATCTCATAAAGGCCATGAGCAAGAAAAGTTAGTCTAAGATATAAAGAGTATCAACAAACAAAGTTGCATATCCATGAAACAAGGAGCCTTGAAGGTATGTGAAAGCACTTGAAAGAAAAATAAAAAAGTGACAAAATTACATATAGAGGAAACAAGGAGCTTTGGAGCTATGTGGAAGCACTTAAAGGCAAACTAGTATAATTGAAAAGGTGACCAGACCTAGACAAAATTAGAAGGATGTCAACCCAACCATGTTTTAGACCTCAGCTCCACATAGAACTTATAATTACCAAGCAAGAAAAAAATAAATATGAACGCATATATTCAACCTGAACAAAAGCATTAATTTAATCTCAATCATAGAACCTTACAACACTTATCCAAATTCCAACTTTAACTCAATTTTATTTTTTTTAATTTATGTTATATTGTAAACACTCCATTATAAAATCTGTAAGTCTAATCAAAGTCATTATATAATATTATGAAATCTGTAATCATTATACAATATTATAAAATCTGTAATTCTAATCAAAATCATTATATAATATTAGTTAACAATCAATATCGTAAGTTCTCAACTAAAATTGAAAAAATTGTGATGAACTTTCACATTTTTCTCAACTAAAAGACATCGCATTTAAGAATCACCATAATCATTATTTAAACCATGAGCTTTTTTGACCACAAACGTTAATAAAGTTTAATTCATGCACATTCGAACAATTCATGCACATTTGTTAAAGTTTAATTGATGCACATTCGAACAAT